>JALPQD010000909.1:76592-243210 GCA_023101885.1 Typhlomys cinereus | reverse complement strand
CGAAAAGGAATGGAGGAAAAATGGTTGTCAGAGACCCCAGGAAGTGTCATTCAGAATCCGGCATTTATGGTAGAGCCAGGTCATATAGCTATTCAATTTGTAGGTTTTGAGGAAACTCCATACTGATTTCCAAATGAATGCACCATTTTAAGGCCACCAACAATAGATATAGTTTCTCTTTGCTCACATCCTTGCCACATTTGTTGCTATTATATTCTTGATCTTAGCCATTTTGTAATGGGGTAAGATGGTTCCTCATGGTAGTTTTCATTTGCATTCTCCTGATGTCTAGGCAAGTTGAAAATTTTTTTTTGATATTTTGAACATTTGATTTCTTCCTTTGAAATTCAGTTTTTTGTTCCAAAGTCCACTTTCTAACAGTGATGTTTGTTTTAAACCTAATGTTTATTATTCATTCTTTGTATACTCTGGAAATTAATTCTGTCGGGTAGATAGTTACCAAGGATTTTATCCCATTCTGCTGGTTTTCTTTTGTTCAATTAACAGTTTATTTGGCGAATAGAACGTTTTAATTTCATGAAGTCCCACTTATGGTTGTTGACCTTATTTCCTGCCCCAGTGGGTCCTATTCAGAAAGCCATTACTTCAGACCTATCGATTTAAATGCGATCACTATTTTTTCTTTTAGGAATTTCGATATCCAGTATTACATGGAGGTCTTCGTTTATTTGATTTCATGCGGTGAGAGGCAAAGGTCGTTTCATTCTTTTACTGTATCCAATTTTCCCCAGTACCATTTTTGAAGATGCTATTTTTTCTCCAAAATGGGTGCTTGCCACCTTTGTCAAAAATCACATGGCTGTAAATGAAGCTTATATTTAGGTCCTCAATTTTAATCCATTCCATGAGTT
Organism: Typhlomys cinereus; assembly: GCA_023101885.1. Lineage (NCBI taxonomy): Eukaryota > Metazoa > Chordata > Mammalia > Rodentia > Platacanthomyidae > Typhlomys > Typhlomys cinereus. The sequence continues at coordinate 242,338 of JALPQD010000909.1, read as the reverse complement.
TTTTTTCTGCCAGTACCATTCTGTTTTTATCCCTGTGGATTGGAGTGTAGCTTGAATCTACGTTGTGATACTTCCAATGTGTTTTATTGCTCAAAATTCTTTTGACTGTCCAGGACCAACTTTTTTGGTCCCATATGAATACTAAAGTTCTGTTTCAATTACTTGAAGAATTGCCTTGGAGTTTTGATTGGGATTTGACCGAATGTGTATATTGACTTTGATCAGATGTCAATTTCATAATATTTTGGTTCTACCAATCAATGAGCTGGTAGCTCTTTCTAGCTTCCTTTCCCTCTTTAATTTCTTCAGAGTCTGAGTGCTTTTATTGCACATGTCTTTCATTTCCTTGGTTAGGTTTATTCCAATATATGTTGGAAGCTAAGATGAGTAGCACTGTTTTCCTCATTTCTTTCTGAGTTCTTCTCTTGGTGTGTAGGAGGTACTTTACTGTTATTTCTCTTTCTGTTGCTGAGGATCCAAGGTCACGTTCTAAAGGAGTGTAAAAGAACATATGCCTTTACATGGAAAATTCTACAGATCCCTGAGCATTATCTTAGGCCCCTTCCTCTGATTCAAATGAAAAGCCAGCTTTGGCTTGCTAATGGAGTCATTACCCTAACACCTGGAGTCCAAACCTAGCCAGTCTATAATGCTCCACCACCAAGAGGCTGAGCCCACATGGTTGTAATAAATATACAGAGAGGGATTGAGCTCCTTTTGATTTCAGCAAGGAACACATTTTACAATTAACTATACGTGTGCCCAACATTTTATAAGTCCCAGCATGAGCTTAAGCAATATAATTAATTTAAAAGAATAATTTCTCCTATGATAGCATCCTTTCATTTCTCCTAAATAAAGCCATGTCTTTTCTCCAGAAAATGTTTGCTTGAAATAATATCTTATCGGGTTGGGATCTTATCCATCAGGTTGGATAAGGATGCAGCATTTAGGGTCTTTAAACTGCAGACTTTTGTTATATGCTATCTAGCATTTTCTGTAATCCACGATTTTCTCTTTTAATATCTTTGGTGCATCTAAAACCAGAACCACGTGGATGACTTTATAACAGTGCTAAAATATTTTATTCTATTAAGCCTAAACCGAATATTCGGGCATTCAGGCATGTAAACAAAGGAATGCCTAAAATAACATTACTATCAGGAATCTCAGTAGTTACTTTGTGGGTGACTAATGAACTTGTCATTTCCCTGATCTTAAACATTTTAGTAAAATCAAAAGTTGACAAAAGCCTAGGAAGGAAGTTGAGCACTAGAATTTTGTGCTCCCTCGTCCATTAACATAGAAACAAAGAGGCTTCCCATTTGCACGTTAAACCCAAGGTTCTCATGAGATGCTCAACCTGGCACTTTGGACTTTCACTGGTTACCAGCTGCAAACTCCTTTTCCATCGGAGGGAAGCTATAAGCTTCAGGCCATTACATTGATCTCCACCAGGGTGCTCGACCCCTGGGCCCTGGGGTTCAGGGGGCAATCTTTCTCCAGTGGAATTCCCATGTTGGGACATAGGCCACATGAAAGCTTCCTGTGCTCACAACCGTCTCAAAGCGCCCAGTCTGGTCATATTCAAAGCATCTTTTCCACCTTTCCCCTGTCGGGAGGGGTCCTGGGTTGATCTGCTTGGGATGCCTGTTAATCTATCCCCTAAGGCAAATGTCAAGTTCTGATTTCTTTGCTTTCTGGTTCTTTCTCTTTTTCTTTCCTTTTTCTATACTAAGTCCTAGGTCACCTGTCCTATTTTAAAGTCCTAGGACAAACAGAAATAAAGGATTCTACCTCCAAGACAGAAATGAAAGCTTCCTGATGGTGCCAACCCTCCCTTACAGATGAGGATGCTATCCTCCAGATAGGAGTTTTGCTGACATGGAAGCTAAATGAAATTCCTGTCTGTTTCACCTTAGTCTTGAGGACATTGGGAGGCAAAGCTTCTCCTGAGTTACTAGCTGGTACTTTTGGTACAGATCTCTGTAGTCTCTTAACTTTCTGTCATTTGTTTGCTATTGTTTCTCTAGTTGGATAATATTATAATTAAATATAGTTCCTGGACACAGGAAGGGGAAATCTCTCTTTTGGCTTCAGTTAGTGAACCTGGACTTGAGGAAAGGATGCATGGCTTAGCAGAGTTCTGAATCACTATACACAGTGTTGTCAGCAAAGACATCCACTGACACTGCCCGTGGCATGGTCGGGGATGCCAGCACTCCACCAGCCACCAGAGCCCCACCGATGACATAAAAGGGGAGAGTCCATGGTCCACACATGCCTGAAGCTTCCTGTATTCCCTATGCTATTTAAACAGCATAGTCATTGTCTCAGACTTGAAACACTTTCCTTCAGGGCAAACATTTTTAGGAATTCCCTTCCATTGACTAACAAGAGCTAAAGTCACATTGATCCCCACTGTACTACGTAGACCAAGAGCTAGAGTCACATTGATCCCCACCACACGACGCAGACAGACAAAGGTTGGGAATCCCTCCAGGAGAGATCATTCAAGTACCAGTCTGGCCACACTCTTTGCAGAGTCATGGGTGATAACTTGGCCATAGTGGGTTCAGCGGTTTCGTGACTTGCGATCGGATTCTAATCCGATCCCACCCTAGACCTATGTTATCACCATGGAAACGCAGAACTGGCCCAATCGAATCCCGTGGCTTTAAGAGATCTTAGGGATCTCGCCGTGGGACTACAAACTCGAGCCAGAGGTGTTACAGGTTTCCCACCTCAGGCCGACACTCACTCACACATTCATACAGAGGTTAAAACATTCCCTCCCCCATTTTGCAGGTGCCCTTTTCCTCCCCCTCCAAGAGAGGCCTGCTCCAAAAGGTGAGCAGAGGTTGGTTTAGCACAGTCTCTTTTACCGTAAAGTCCAAGATTTAGAGAAACTCCCTAGTTGGCCTTGAGTCTGTTCCAAGCTGCAGCTGAGGCGGGGCCTCAGCTTCTCCTGGCCACCTCCCTGGGGGCAGGAGGGCCCTGGTCTCAGACTTCTCATTTATGACCCCACTGAGATTCCTACTGTCCTTGAGAAGTTGGGATTTTAGAAGTAACCAATTTTCTGCTTTAAACAGACAACTGAAATACATTTGAATACATGAAGCTTAATTCTTATTTCTAATTTCTGAGGCTCAATATCGTTTTATAACATGGAAGAAACAACAAATAATATTTTTTTAACCATCATCTCTTATTTTCAGTCTTCTCATAACTCTACATCCCACAAACCTTCACAACATACTTTAACATTCTTTTGTAACCAACTCATAAACCTCCTGCACATACTTTAACTTTCTAAGTAACATATCTCATCCCAAAACCTTCTTTACCTCTACGTACTATACATATATATTTTTTTTTTGATGGTTTCCTGCTGTTTTCACATTAGTTATCCTGTAAGAAATATCCTTTAAAAGAGGCAGTAGACCTTATCTTAAAAATCATTATATAGCAGAACACAGGAGTACACCTGGGAACAGGGAATTAGAAAGCAGATTTGTCCCCAAGAAAGGGAACTCGTACATACCAGGAGAATGAAGGAATTCCAATGAATTTTTCAGAAATCAGTTTTCCTTTCTGGCTGTTAGATATGTTGGTATTACTCATGGGAAAACAAACTTTTAAAGGAACTACAAAAGTGATGTTACCAGATCCTAGGTAAAAACACAATGCCACTTTTTGTGAAGCTTCAAGATAAAACAAGATATTTTGGTCAGTACGTACTCAGGCCTTTTAACATTATCAAAATGATTTATTCCTAAGTGTGCACGTGCATTTAAATTGAGCATGCCAAATAGTAAACAGAGTCAAAAACCAAAATGTGATCATAAGCGCGCAATGAAATTTATAGTGGCCACAGCTTGTTATTTTGAAACATAAAACCCACATATTATAAGAAATCCAAGTAACCAAGTTAACATTTGAAGTAACTCTTTATCATCACAGGCAAAATTTTCTACCTCAACACTCAGATTTTGGGTTCTTTTCCTAATATCCTTTTAGTGATTCAAGACAAGATAGACAAGACACAAATACTGCAGACTGCAGATCAGACAAACTACAGACAGCAGATTAGACAAACCAGATGGGGAACGGACACTTCTGTCCTTTCCCCTACAGAGAGTCCAGAGCGTCCTCTGGGACCCTCACGGTCTCTGCGATATGACACGTCTGTCTCGCAGTTTCTGACCGCCCCAAACCTCATAGAAAGGAAACAAACAGACACAGTATCAAACACAAACAGACACAGACTTAAACAAAGCACAAGTAAACACAGACAGGAGCGCTCACATACCTCCGAGGCCGGTGTTGGGGCAATCTCTCGGGGTCTCGAATCCCGGAGCCCCCAAAATGAAAGACCCCCGTCTTTCAGTCAGGAACGAGGCCACCGAGAGAAAGACCAAGACCCTTCTCGCTGCAATAGCATGAGGTTTTATTTAACGACGCGCCGGGGCTCCAGCAACCTCTCACGCAGGAGAGACTGAAGCAGCCCCTAGCGACTGAAGCAAGGGGTTTATAAAGGGGTTTTTGGGTGGGGGTTCTCGTTGGTTAGCAAGAGTCCAGGCCTTCGTGATTGATGCAGTCTACCTGCTTAACTGCAGGAAGTTTGCTCCAGATGGCAATTATGCTATTAACAGAATTTTCTTGCAAGACTTGTTTTCCCTAGGGCTAGTCATCTTGAGGTTACAGCCTGTTTTCCCATCACTAAGGGTTACAGCTCCTTTTCCCATCACCAGGGGTTTCAGGGCAGGGAGGGAAGTAGCAAGGTGCATAGACAATGGCTAGCAGTAGCTACTTGAATACTATGAGCAATAGCTAACTATAGCTGTGCCTGATCACTATGAGCAAATATCTACACTGTGGGCCTGACTGGCCCCTTCTGTGAATTTTAGGGCGAGGGTCTCAGGGTCCAACAAATTTATCAGCAACAATGAAGAACAACTGCAAAAGCCAGTCTCAAGGGACCCGGAGTACTTCTCAGACTTTGATCTTACATAAGGAAACAGCAAAGCTAACACCTGGAAACTGGAAGCTCACACCTCTCTGTGACACCATTCCTCTGATGCGCCTGCGGTGCCAAAAGTGCCATGAGCATGTGTAGTGTACTTGCTAGTCCTGTAAGACCCTCATTATCCATGGGGTCATAGGACAGCAAGACATGAGGTCAGATGTTACATCTAATTTACTTGGAATCCCTGGTAGGTTACAGACAGTGCTGTGCTGGAGTGTGGGATTATATAAACACTGGGGAGGAGAAACAGTTTTAAAGTCATGACACAATTTTTTATGAATTATCTGACAATCACTTGTGATATAACACTTCTAAACGAATAAAAAGAGAAACCAAACATCAGGAACCAAGGAAATCATATGGTAACATAAAAATACACACAAAAAAAAACAAATTTTTTTTAATTTTAAAGAAATACAACAAAAAACCACAACCAAGTTTGAAAGCACAGTCTGACCTTTCTTAACAAAAATTCAATCTGAAAAATATTTTGCATACCTTGTGGCTGGAGAGGTAGCTCAGGGTTAAGCCCTGCCTTGCAGGCAGAAGGTCCTGAGTTAAGATCCTAGACCCCACTTATAGACACCTGGCTGATGCCTGCTGGCCTGTATTTCTGGTCCTGGTAGGATGGAGCCTGTGAATCCCTGGGCAGAGTAAACAAGGAGGAGGTGGAGGCGGGCCATGGTGGTTCCCGAACTCACCCTTGGTTCTTCAAACACACACACACACACACACACACACACACACACACGCACAATTGAATAAATAATAAAAAAATTTAAAAAAATATTATGCATATCTTGATCACTGTGATTGCTAATAGTCAAAACAACATTTAAATAATTTAAATCATTTCCAAATTATCTACAGCGCTATTAAGTAGGAATGAATATAAAAACCATTATCCTTCATCTAAAATCAGGGTCATTCAAAATTCAAAAAAAGCAAGAAGAGCTATCTGCTCACCTTGCCTGCGCAGCCTGTGGGTCCAGCCAAACACCTTTACTCTCTGACCGCGATAGCCTTCCAATGCACAAATTTTCACCTGTTAAGTTAAAAATGAAAGCCGTTTATCACACACCATTTTCACGCATATTCCATACACAACAATAAAGTGTTGAGGCAGTCACTACTGTAAGTTAGGGCCAAAACCTTTTACTATATTTGAGTGATTAGGCGTTGGCCAGATGACACAACAGGTAAGTCCCCCTTCCAAATTGGAGACTCCAGTTCAATCTCTGCAAGTCCACCCACAAGGTGGCAGGAGACAACTGATTTCCAAAAGCTGTCCTCTGCCCTCTCTACCTATGCACTATGGCACGCATGTGCCCTCCCCCCAAGTAAATAAATATTGAAAAAAAAAGACATGTACATTTCAGACACTGCTACAGACACTCCATCCTAAGAGAAGCTCCTGCTCCCCACAGCACCAACACACATGGCACATGGAACCTTTGTCATGACCTCACAGTCTCTCCCACATAAACATGGTAACAACTCCATCACTGCAGAAGCAGGGGAGTCCTCAGAAATACTCCTGAAACTCAAGCCATGTTCATTCAGAATTCAGCAATTTATCTGGGTATGTGGCAAAGGAGGAGTAGTGAATCACAACACTTTTTATGTATTGAGAGAACCGAGAAAATCAGATTTCCTCTTTTTCATTTTATGGTGAGGAAACTGATATTACAGTCTGCCCAACACCACCAAGTAGTCAGATGAGTCAGAACACAATCTGCTTAATGTGTGATTATTAAACTCAATATTTCAATGAGCCCCCAAAGCAACAGCCTCACCATTCAAAAGCATTACTTCTCTTCACTCCTAAAAGGAATGACAAAAGATAGAAAGGAACCAAAGATGTGCCGTGTCCTTCCAGGTCAGAAACACACAATGATCTAATGCAGGTACACCCGAAATATTGGGACTGACATATACACTTACACATTTTGGCTCTGGGAGGCTTGGATTACTTTTTTTTTTTAACATTTTTTATTATCTCCACTCATACAAACTTAATAGGTACACCTGGTTCCCTCCCTCCTCCCTCCTCCTCCCCCACCCCTCTGCTCCCCTCCCCTCCCCCCTCCTCCCCACTCGTAGTGCCTCCCCTCCCTAATCCCCGGAGAATCCTTTAATGTGCATGCTGACTGTCTCTGGGTCCCCTCTCCGATGACATACAAGGACCCAGGACAGCGGCATTTCTCTGAACCTTTCCTGTGTTCCCTTAAGCATAGGAACACTATTGGCTGCAATCCCTTGCCTCCAAGATCTTGGTGCTTTTAGCAAATGCTAGACTTTGTGGGGAAAATAGTGTGTGGACATTGCGCAGGGCATGTAAAGTCCAATTATGATTGCTTCAGCCCTAACTTGTATGGAGTATCTTGCTCCTCCCATGCTTGTGCTCTTACAATTTTACCGCCCCTTGGATCACTTTTAATGGTAATCTTCTTCGCTTCTTCCAAGTTCTTTTCTCTCCATAAGTATGTTCTGCGTAATTTTAATAATAATACAATTGGGGGGCTGGAGAGGTGGCTCAGGCAGGCAGAAGGTCCTGAGTTCGGATCCTAGACCTCACATATAGACGCCAGGCAGAAGCAGTGGTGGCCTGCTTTCTGGTCCTGGTAGGCGGAGCCTGTGAATCCCAGGGCAGAGTAAACAAGGAGGAGGTGAGGCGTCTATGGTGCTTCCCTAATTCTCCCATGGTTCTGCGCAATATGCACATACACATACATACACTCGCGAACAGATGCTCAACTAATTAAATAATAAAAAAATTAAAAAATAATGCAATTGGTAAAAATGGCTTCAGGTGTAGTAACTCAAAAATGTGCACAGGGTAAATTCATTGGTCACCTCTTTCTTCTCCTTGACGCGCTCATTTGTTCCCTATGCCACATCTTAATATTCTTTATCTGTGACTTAGAAATGACGTCCCACCTCTAGAGGAATGAGAGGTAATATTTGAGACTTCTATGTCCTGGTGAGAATTTACTCACAAGGTAAAATCCTATAGGCTTTGGCCACATCTTACCTCATCTTCTTTTGTGAATCTACATAAACGGTGGGAAACGGTTCTTTTCCTACCATCATCAAAGACTTGGGGAGGAGTAAGAGAGAAAAAAGAGAACTGCAACGTTACATGACACTTAAAAATCAAATAACATGCCTAAGTCAATTTCGACAATCTGGACCATGACCAAGCACTGAGACACCAAGAGGCAAAAGATGATGTTGATGGGTGACTGGTAGGGCCCGGAAGGAGGCAGTAGCTTGTAAACAGTCACAGAGACCAGCACCGCAGTGTCAACAACAGGAGAGAAGCTATCAGCAAATGCCATAGACTGGTGCTGCTTAAGAAAGCAAGGAACCCGGGGCTGGAGAGGTGGCTCAGGGTTAAGCTTAGGCCTTGCAGGTGAAAGGTCTGAGTTCGGATCCTGGACCCCATGTATAGACGCCGGGGGGGGGGGGGAAGCGGGGCGACCTGCGTTTCTGGTCCTGGTAGGGCGGAGCCTGTGAATCCCGGGGCAGAGTAAACAAGGAGGAGGTGGAGGCGTCCATGGTGGTCCCGAAATGGTCCGTGGTTCTACACACACATACATACACACACGCACACATGCATACATGCACAATTGGATAAATAATAAATAAATAAAAAAAAGAAACCAGGACCCAAGACAGTTTTGAAATCTTTAAGTATTTTTTTATATTATTCAATTGTGCATGTATATGTATGTATGTGGCGCGTGTGTGTCTGTGTGTGTAGAACCACGGACGAATTCGGGAACCACCATGGACGCTTCCACCTCTGCCCGGGATTCACAGGCTCCGCCCTACCAGGACCAGAAGCGCAGGCGCCCCGCTTCCGCCTGGCGTCTATACGTGGGATCTGGGATCCGAACTCCGGACCTTCTGCCTGCAAGGCAGAGGCTTAACCCTGAGCCACCTCTCCAGCCCAGTTTTGAAATTCTTTCAACAAAATAATAGTCAAGTCCATTCCACTCCTTTGAAAATTTCTTACGTAAGACTACTCTTTTTTGCCAGTATTGAGATACATTGGATATTGCTGTATTATATATCATTTCATAACTTACCCTTTGTGTGTTTTAAAACAGATAGCTGAATATAAAAATCATTTTTTTGTCAGGATATCATGTACCCAGGCTAGTCTATAGTTGAGGAAAATCCTGATATCCTGCCATTGTTTCTTAATGCTGGAATTAATAGGCTCAAGATAAAGGTAAGAATCTTACTGGTTCAAACACTGCTGAAAATTCCCCCAAAGTTACTAAGTCAACAAGAAATTTAATGAGCTTTAAAGTTTTGCTTGCTTGAGCCCCCTAGTATTCATCCTGTTCTTACACCTCTTTGGGCCATGACTTCTGAACTGTCTGGTCCCGTTGCTAAGTTAAAGAGGATAATAAAATTACAGTGACTCAGGGGTATGAACACGTAGGCAAGAACCGTCCTTACTTAAGATGAGAGGAGGAAAAACTTACTCCTTTGAGGTACTCAAAAGTTCATTCTTTGCCTGTGGAGTGGGGTGGGGCGGAGTGGGGAGACGGGATTCTGTCAGTGCTGGCTGAATTCACCAACTGTCATAAAATGTAAGTAATATTTAAAACGTAACTATAGAAAAGCATGAGAATATCATTATGATGAAACTATTCATTTGAAGGTTGAAAATAGCACAGGTGTGTTTGTTAATTATCAGTGATTCCCAAACTTGTCTTATGTTTGTGAACTGCTTGTTTGGAGGCATCCTGGAGAAATAAAAATGAAATCATTTTAAAGTGTGCTGACTTTCACTCCTTGAAAATGAGCTGAAATAACCTGGAATTTGAAGCCAGACAGGTTTAAAAATGGCAAAACTCTCACTCTCTGTATTAGTGACCTTAATAAATTCCTTAATCTCTGAGCTACAGGATGTTTCCATTGAAGATTGATGAGAACTCTTGTCTGGAAAAGTGAGGATTGTAAGAGATCAAGAGTACAAGAATGCCAAGTATGCGTTGACATGCAGGATGGCCATCTAATCTGAATTAGGAAGTGGCATTAATTATTAATGCTCTTGTTCTCTCATGCATGCCCAAACCTTCAACCAATAGCTGAAAGCGCTGTTGGACCTCCCCCCTCGATCCCTCAACCTTCTCACGGCCTCCACCTCGGGAAAGGGTCCTCTGGCCAGTTGTCTTAGAGTGTCTCCAGCTCTCAACCTGCCCTTCTGCTGCCCAGATGTCAGCAAATGATGTCTCCTACCTCATGTGGGGTTCTGGCAGCCCTGGGAACTTACACGTTTTCCTATTTCAACTTCATGCTTCTGATCCATTGCAAGCAGTAGCCACTTTCTTACCCACATCTTCCCCTGTCTCTGGATCTTCCCCTGTCTCCTCGATCTACTACCATTCCAGCCAGGGAACATGGTTAAAATATATTTTTTCCTGGAGCACCTTTTCATGACTTTTTGGCTTCAGCAGCCACCCCAACCGTGTCACAGAGTCAACCTCTGCATGTTCTGGCTTGCCATTGTTTGCTAAAGGCGCCATTAACTTCAGCTGAAGCTAACTTCTTCATTGAATTGCTCTGGTTCTGATGCTGGAATTGGGATAGTTTTTAAGGTGAAAATAGACTCAGGCTGTGGAGGAAACTTGGTAGAGTGGAGAAACTTTAAAGCAGAATTAAATCCTCCAGAAACAAGGAGGAAGCCCTCTAGGTTAGTCTGAAAATATGATGGATCGCTGCTGGTGTCGCTGATGCTCCTGGTCTCAGAAGCTCGGCTGGTAACTTCCATAGTTTGTCTATTTATCTCATTTTACTTTTAAGTTATTATACTTATATATCTTTATTATTTATTTTATATTTTATACGAATATTTTATACGAATCTCTCTCTCTCTCTCACTCTCTCTCTCTCTTTCTCTGTATGTGTGTGTGTGGCCACAACATGGTAGTTTAAGTCAGTAGACAATTTGCAAGAGTCATTCTCTGCTAATATCATGTAGGTTCTGCAGATTGACCTCAATAAGAACCTTTATTCATCTTGCTGCCAAGTGAAGGTATATGTATTTTATTTTTGCTGTCTGCATTGGGATGTTTTCAAAGTAGGTGTTTTCTTTTGCTATATGTAAAACTTTTTTTTTTTTTGCAAGTGTGTTGGGGTTAGGTGGGTTTTACATGTGGCAATTGTTCATGTGTATGTGCGCATGCCACAAGAATGAAAAACAGGCTTTTTAATTGAAGCATAAAATTTTAAATTGTGGGGTGCATTATGATGATTCATATATATATAATAAAATAAAATCAAGGTAAGGTACACTTCCGTGTCTTTAGCCGTTTATGTGATAAAAATTGACAGGATTCTATCAGCCTGCGACACTTCTGTATAGCTTGGTTTATTCAGTGCTCGGGGTCTTTGCTGGGGCTTTGTGCATGTTGTCAGCATTCCACCACCTGAGCTAATAGCTGCTATTATTTCTGACATTGCTAGTGTGGTGACATTTTATCTCCTGTGGTTTTGATTTCCATTTCTTTTTATTATTATTATTTATTATTAATTATTCAATTGTGTATGTGCTGTGTGTGTGTTATGTGTGTGTGTGTAGAACCACGGGCAAATTTGGGAACCACCATGGACCGCCTCCACCTCCTCCTTGTTGACTCTGTCCCGGATTTGCATTTCTTGAGTGAACAGTGAGAGTAAGCTCTTTTTCTTTTCTTTTTAAAAGAGAAAGGAAGATTTATTTGGCTTATGGCTCCAGAGGGGAGATACAGTCCTTTATGGGGGAAAAGGCATGGCTGACTGGTAGAAGCTGGAGGTGGCTTAGGTCGCATCCATCATGGAGGCTGAGAGCTTTAGTTTTTTTAATGTACCTGTTGGCCATTTGTTCGCTTGAGAAACATCTTATTCTTTAGCTTATTTTTTAATTATATTCTATTTCTTTGTTCAAGTCTTTGAGCTTCTTCCCTGTTGGATGAATAGGTTGCAAATACTTTCTCCTGTTCACTAAGTCATTTCTTAATCCTGTTAAGTCTTTCCTTTGTGGAAGAGACTCGTTTTGATGTGGTCCCATTTCTCTTATTTTTTTCCTTTAGTTGCCTGTATGTTGAGGGTCCTGTCTTAAAAAGGATCACCTGTACCGATGTCTTGAAGTGCTTTCCCTTTATCTTCCTTTAATAATTGCATCATGTCTGGCAAAAATCCACAATAAAAACAACACCAAATGCTGGAGAGGATGTGGAAAGAAGGGAACTCTCCTATATTGCTGGTGGGAATGCAGGCTTATGCAGCCACTCTGGCGAGCTGTCTGGAGATTCTTAAAGAAATTAAAGATTGAAATACCATATGACTCTGCGATTCCACTTTTGGCAATAACCCCCCATACACCAAAAATTCACCTTGATAGCACAAGCATGACCATGTTCATAGCAGCACTGTTTACAATAGCAAAGTCATGGAATCAACCCAAATGTCCAGCAGTGGACGAGTAGATAAGGAAAATGTGGTACATCTATACAATGGAGTACTACTCAGCCATCAAAAATGATGTATTAATGGAATTTGAAGGGAAATGGATGGGATTAGAAACAATTATATTGAGTGAAGTATCCCAAGCAAGTAAAATTAAGCACCGTATGTACTCCCTAATAGGTGGCTCTTAGTACCAAACCCACTTAGAGACACTCAAAGATAAATCTCTGTAATAACTACAGTAATTGCTAAGATTATGAACAGGAGGGATGGGGAAGAAGGGCCACACCAGTAACGAGAAAGGGGACCATGTTACAGCAGAGAAAATAGGCCACCATCAAGGACTGCAAGTAAGTAATGAGACATCTGGTTAAGTTCACAGACTTTCCTTCTTGATCATGTGCAACTGATGGGGTATGATCTCACCAGAAAGTAACCATTTTGCAAATGGATGATTGACCCATCTCTCACCGCAGTCTCTACCTTTGAATATATTCTTATAACAAGACTCTAATTTAGCAGGTTTTTATCTCTGGCCAGGGTGTGACATCCAATACCCATCAGGGTGGAGCCAAGGGCAGTGCGGGAGCAGCAAAACTGAAAAAAAAAATCAACAAACCATAATCCAGAACATCAGAGACTCTATATCAATCACCTGGTACTAGGCCAGCCTAATTTCTCCAAATCATGAAGCTCAGGAAAATTTGCGGAAGAGGGGGCAGAAAGATTATAAGAGCACAAGAATGGGAGGAGCAATGATATGCAAGATACTCCACACAAGTTAGGGCCGAAGTAATCATATTTGGACTTTACATGCCCTGGGCAATGTCCAACACACTACTGACCTCACAAAGTCTAGCATTTGCTAAAGGGACTAGGATCCTGGGAGGCAAGGGATTGACAGCCACAGTAGTGTTCCTATGCTTAACGGGAACACAGGAAAGGGTTCTGGGAAATGCCACTGGGTCCTTGCACCTCATTCGAGGGAGGACCCAGAGGAGAGCTTGGCATGCACATTAAAGGATGCTCCAGGGATGGAGCAGGAGGCACTGGGGGATGGGAGGGAAGGGGGAGGGGAAGGGTACAGGGGGAGGGGGTTGGAGGGAGGGGGGACTAGTATACCTGTTAAATTTGTATGAGTGGAAATAGAAAAAAATTTGAATGAAAAAAAAAGCCTGTTGGTATTGCAGAAACTTGATTCTAATTGAGAGAGTGATATTAATATTAAATAATGATAATTTGATAATTCTTTTGGTTTTACATACCACCCTTTAAAAGTTAGGTATATCAGGGATGAAGAGATGGTTCAGGGGTTAAGCCTCTGCCTCACAAGCAGAAGGTCCTTAGTTCAGATTCCAGATCCCACATCAAAACAATAGTCAGAAATGGTGGTAGCCTGGTACCCTAAAAGACAGAGTCTGGGAAACTCCAGAGCAAAACCAAAGAGGAGATAGCACAATCCAAGGTGATTCCTGAAGTCAGCCTTAGGACAACACCGGCATACACAGGACATCTGATACACACACAGACACACACACACACACACACACACACACACATGGGAGGGAGGAAACCAGAGATAATAAAAAACGTCAAAGTTAGGTATAGGAATACCCAGCCTATTGTCCATTTATTCATAATCCATAGATAAAAACTGTACTAATAGTAATTCTACTTTTCATGTAGCTTCTGGTGCTTGTACACACGTCTCTTTCCTTGTGACATACACACTATTTTATGCAGCAGACTTGCTGGTTGCCTGGCAGTTTTTCCCCCTCTTTCTTCTGCTATGAGATGCCCAAATACATTTAGTTACTTGTCAAGAAAACATAATTCTTTTGGTTTTACATACCACCCTTTAAAAGTTAGGTAATATCAGGGATGAAGAGATGGTTCAGGGGTTAAGCATGAAGTGCTGTCTACTGAAGATGTACAAATTTTCCTTTGTGATTTCCTTCAGCCTAATAGCTATTTTATTATTTTTGCATGTATATGTAGGTGGAGCGTGTGTGTGTTTGAATGAGTATACATCTACATGCACACATGCTTGCATGTGCATTGAGGTCTAATGTTAATATTAGGTGTCCTTTTCAATTGTGCCTTGCCAGTATTCTTAAGGCAGGGAGCTTGCCAACCACTTAAGTAAGCTCAATAGCTTGCCCTGGGGATTCCCTGCCTTTTCTTCTCAAGTGCTGGGATTACTGATGATCTCCATACCAAACCAGCTTTTACCTGAACTCTGTCCTTCTGCTTGCAGGGCAGCACCTTATGCACTGAGCCATCTTCCCAGCCCCAGTATAATAGCTACTTCCAGGCCATTTGCTGGTATCTGTTGTCACCTGTGGCTTAGTTGCAAATGCCAGTTTAACAACTGCTGAGTCTCTGTAGGTACATTCGGTGAGGTAATTCCCAAGTAAACCTGTGGGAGATCATCTAGTTAATGTGAGAAGATGCAGTTCCTAGAGCCTGGAACTAGTTCCTGGGCAGGTAAATAAGATAGAGAGAACTGGTTGGAAATTGGCAGACTGGCAAGACAGTTAGTTCCTCCTGTGGATATGGTGTGGCCAGTTCTCTCTGCTCCGTTGTTGGCATGAACTCTCCTGCCATGCTGATGAAATGTAACCAAAAATCATGAGTAAGAAGAAACTTCCTGTTCCCTTCTATTGCTTGGATCCTGTATGCATTCAGCAACAGGGAGAAGAAACTAACTAACAAAGTTTTTCTTTGTTGTTGTTGTTATTGTTGTCGTTGTTGTTGTTGTTTTAGCTAGGACATAGAGCTGTTTTATACAATTAAAAAATGAGAGAAGTTTGTGGAAAGCTTGCATTTCTAAGGTAAAGCAGGCAAGTCGACTGTTTCTCAAGTTCACTGAGTAGATCGCACAGTTTGCAGACGATGCATGATTTGTGAAAAGTCATTTCTGCCTAAGGTAGCAAGCCGCTTTCCATCTACTCAGATGCTCATTTATTTACTTCTGGAAGGGAAACCCGGGGTCTCACACATGCCAGGTAAGTGCTCAGCACTGAGCCAAACCCCAGCCCTGGAATCCAAACTGTAAGTGCATTGACGTCTAGAGTCTCAGGTTCTCTCCTGCCCAGTGCTTCCTTCTGTTGAGCTCCTAAGGACTTGCAGTGAACCCTGAGCCTGCTGTAGAACACAGCATTGCAGTATCTTGGGACTTTGCTCTGGAAGTGGACTAGATTTCTGTAGAATTCACAATGCTTTCAGAAGGGCTTGGCCCTCAGTACAGAATCCCCTGCAGCTCTCACAGAGACAACTCCAACACCAGTTGATGTGAACACGCTCTTATTTTCTTAAATTCCAACTCCTTGAGGCCCCTGCCCACAGGATTGGTTTTGGATTGATGATTCAATCCACCAGAAGGCACAAAGGTTCCCTCTCACTCTCTGTTAGGTTTGGAGTTTAGATGACCCCCAAAAGCCCACAAATTGAAGGCTCATTGATCAGCCGGTTGGCACAGTTGGGAGGTGGCAGAATTGTTGAGGGTGGGACCTAGTAGAAGGGAATTATATAGCTGGAGACAGGCCCTTGAGGGAGCTATTCAGAGCCGGGCCCCTTTTCTGTCTTGCTTCCCGGCTGACATGAGGTTGGGCAGTCTCCTCTGTTCTGCACTAGAGTGAGAGGGACGTGTGCTGAAATAAGCCCGTCCTCCTCCTACATTCATCATAACAGGTGTTTCGTCCCAGCAACAGGATGACTAACGAGATCATCTTCAGCAAATCCCTTCAGTGTAGTTGTTGTTAGCATCTCTGGAAAACCCACCCTGTGTCCATTGGGGTGATACAAGCAGACCGACTGTCCAATGACTTCTGCCTTTCCCTTGCAGGGCTCACGAGTGGCTGAGGGTTCTACAACTTAGAACTGAAAGCCTTGGTCTCTGGTTTCTTATACTTTGTTGATGAGATTTAAACCTTACTCAACACAACTGAATCCAATTACTGCAGAAAGCTCACAGAGAAATATCTCCTCTCATTGATCATGATTCTGAACTACTGCTACACCACAAAGAAACCCGAGATGCAGGTAACCTCAAACTTCTCTTCCTGCCCCTAACTTTTCAAGTTCAGGGAGGGCAGCAGCCTTCTGGTCCTGCTTTTCCTAAATGGGACACTCGTGCCATCTACTGGTTAATCTAAGGGTAAACTGTATTTACTCTGAGCTAGTCTTCTAATTTCACATTTACATTAGAGGAATTTCTCTTTTCTATCCTGGGTCCTTTGAGTCACCCTGGACAGCACCAGGCAAGATTTCTTCCTGAGCCCTAATCTCTACCCAGGCTTTGAAATGTCTTCATTCATATGAGTGGCCCATTATCTCCCCTTCAATCCTGGCGGAATCTGTTCAATCTTATAGAAATACGTTATGGCCTTTCCTTCATTCCCTTCCATCAAAGACCCTGTATCCCACTGCTTTTCTTTTACAAGCTTTCAAAAATGTAAGTTTTAACTGAAAATTGTCTGCCAGCAAGAAGATTCAAAACACCACACAACATGAAGTGTCTATGAGGAGTTAAATAACACAAGCTCCGTCTCTACTTTGTCACTGGTTATAATGAGAATGACTTATCTCTCCTTAGTGCCTCAGAGTGGTTACTATGTCGACATAATAGGTTCAAGAACTAACTAGGCAGCAAACCTCTGGGCATGTTTGTGAGGGAATTTCTAGATTGGGTTAATTGAATTGGGAAGACCCTCTGTAAATGCGGCCGTACCAGTCCATGGGCTGTGGTCCTGGGCTCAATAAAAGAAGCAACTTGAGCACCTAGTCATCTGTCAATGCTTCTTACCTGTGGCAGCAATGACCCACTGCCTCACATCCTATTGTCACGCTTTCCCTACCAGAATGGACTGTACCCTCAAACCAGTGTCAAAAGAAATTCTTTCGTCCCTAAGTTTGCTTTTGTCAGGTATTTGGTCACGTTAATTAAGAAAGTAACAAATCCAGAGCATTTTCAAGACAATGATACTTGATCATTATGTGTAGCCACTGTGTTGCACAGTGAATCTCCTCACCTCATTAACACAGTGTAACCAACATTATAAATAACCTTTTTACAAACTACATTAACTCTGTTGTTTCCATACCCAACATGAAATGAGTTTGCCTAATCTTAAGTTATTAAATTTTCTTTTAACACTAACAAAGGGACTGGGAATGCTGGAGAAGCATTCTGTAATCTCTTTTTTGTACTAATTTTTATTTTTTGATGGTCTCAAATATGTATGGAATGGATTTAAAGCATTGCACCCCATATTACTCAACCTCACCACCCATTATTTTAAAGCTTGTTTTATTTATTTTGTGTGTGTATATTCTACTGTGTGTCTAGTGTGTGCGGGTAAGTGTTCCTGTGTAATCACTTACATTTATTGTAACTATTTGGATTTAAGTCTGCCATCTCACTCAGAACCTTTCATTTGTCCTGCCTAACCAATGTTTTATTTTTGCCTTTAGAGTAGCTGTTTTTCATTATACTGTTTCTTAACTTTTCCCTATTAGCTTGAATTAATGGACTCTTTTATTGTTACTCTAGCTCTCATAAGTTACATTTTGATTTATTAATATCCAAAATTAATTGGTACGTTAGTGTCTTCTTAAAGTTCTTTTCAGCCAATGCAAAGACCTAATATCTTACTTTTCCTGTAATAAAATACCCCAGGCAAAGGCAATTGAAGGAAGGAAGGAATTATTTTGGTTCATAGTTCAAGGTACCATCCATCATGTAGGTGAGTCAGAGCACTGAAGCAGCTGGCCAGCATAGCAGTCAGGGAGAAGAGAGAAATGGAGGCTGGTACTCAGCCAGCTTCCTTCTTTCTTATGCAGCCCAGGACCAAGGGGATGGGTTTGCCCTCCTTGAGGGTGGGTCTGCCCACTTCAATTACCTTAACGAGGCACTCAATGGCATATCCAGACACTCTGTCACATGTGTGCCTGGTGTGCTGTCCTTCCAGGTGACTCCAGATCTTGTCCAGTGATAATTAATATTACCTGTCACACTTAACCCCTTAACAACATGAAATTTTCTTTCAACTTATAAATCATATATTTGTTATTTCTTATTCGCCCGCCCAGGGAGTTGTTTCATCTGCTGTGGTCTGGATCTTCCCTCTTCAATTAGATAATTTCTCCCAAACTTGTTCAGGGTTTGCCTTAACTGGTTGAGAAGGAATTTGGTTGAGAAGCACTGGTGGGACCACTACCCATTTAGAGACTTGCCTATCAGAAGTGCCTAAAGGCTCAGTTCTCAAGGGTTAGGTTCACACAATTGTATCCAAGGTGTCACTTGGATGACACAGGAAACTCCTCTGGTCATTTTCTACCTGTTGGTACTGGTTCTCCTTTGAGGCCCACAGGGAGCTCAGCCTTGTTTATTGGTGGCAGTTCCTTTTGATGGTTATCAAGCATCTTACTTCCCTCAGGTCATAAATCATGCAGTCTGGCTCACTTTAGTTGGCTTCAGGAAGTACCTGTGCAAGAAATGAAATAGCATGGGATTATAGCAGGAAAAACACTGGACTAGAATTTGGATTCATATGTTTCAGCCTTTGAGACATATTCATAAATGCCTGTACTGAGTCATATGCTTCTTTTTCTATGTCTGCAGAGCCCAGTGTATTAGGAAAAATGTTGTCTGTGTAGTCCTGTGTTTCAGGGAATATAAGCCTCATGGCAAGTCCCTAAATGGGTAGTGTCCCACCAGTGCTTCTCAACCAAAGATGACATTGTCCCTTAGAGGAGGACATTTGGCAATGTCTGTAGACATTTTTTCATATAGTAGCTTTTGTCACCATAATAAATGCTGAAGTGATCAATTATTTTTAAAAAAATTATTATTATTTATTCAATTGAACGTGTGTGTGTATGTGTGTGTGTGTGTGTGTGTGTGTAGAACCACGGGTTAATTTGGGAACCATCATGGATTGCCTCCACCTCCTCCTTGTTTACTCTGCCCCGGGATTCACAGGCTCTGCCCTACTGGGACCAGAAACGCAGGCAGCCCCCGCTTCCATCTGGCGTTTATAGGTGGGCTCTAGGATTCGAACTCAGGACCTTTCACCTGCAAGGCAGAGGCTTAACCCCTGAGCACCTCTCCAGCCCCTGAAGTGATTAATTATTAAGAGAAAAGGTTTACTCTGACTGAGGATTTTACAGGTTTCAAACCACTGATGAGTGAACCCTGTTGCTTTTGGGTCAGTGGTGGTGAATCATAGTGGGAGTGTACAATGGACCAAATTGATTCCTCCCAATGGAGAAGTGGAAAAGAGGAAGAGGAAAGTACTCGGGTCCCAAAGTCCCTTCAACAGCATTTCCCCAATGACTTTCCCATAAGGTATCACCTCCTACAGATGCCATTATCTCAAATAACCACATACTGGGAACCAGGCCTTTGATGTTCCAGGTTCAGCTGTACCACAAAACTAGATGGGATGCTATTGCATCCCAGGGTAAAGGCCAGGAACCAAACATCCTATAAACCAATGAGAATCCCCCCTTCTCCTCTCCAGCAAAAGATTATCTAGTCCAACACATTGATAGCGCTAAAGTTGAGAAACCTGATCTAACCAATCATGAGGTCCCAGTCCTCTGAAAATGATTAACATGAAAGGACAGTGAAGTTGATTGGCTACCAGATGATGTGGGAGGACCAAAAACTGAAACAAGTAAGGTGGACTTTATGACTTGCAAACAGAAAAACTACTAAACTGAGTCACAAAACATAATGATCTAAGCTCAATCCATTGAAATGCCAGCTCATTCAGACTTATCTGCTCCAAGATAAAGCCATAAGTTCATCTTCCAGTAACAGTACCTAGACTCATGTAGCTCTTCCAGAAACTCACCTAGCTTACAGACTGACCAATTCCTCCCAAGACTATCTTTGACTCATTGCAGATTAAACCTCATGAACAACTTTCTATAACTGCTTCCTAGGAAGCTCACATGTCCTCTGGTGAATTCTTTTCCTGTCACAATTTCAGAGTATCTAGTTCTTTACTATTTTTAAACTTTATTATTATTATTTATTCAGTTGTGCATGTATGTGTGTGTGCGTGTGTGTGCATGTATGTGTGTGTGTGTAGAACCATGGATGAATTCGGAAACCACCATGGACCACCTCCACCTTCTCCTTGTTTACTCTGCCCCAGGATTCACAGGCTCCACCCTACCAGGACCAGAAACGCAGGCCACCCCCGCTTCTGCCTGGTGTCTATACGTGGGTTGTAGGATTCGAACTCAGGACCTTCCTCCGGTTCTTAACCCCTGAGCCACCTCTCCAGCCCCATATTTTTAATGGATACATTTCTGATAGATTTTGCCAATGAATTTCCACAAATAACTAATGAATGAGCGTATGGCTATAATCCCAGAATGTTTAAAGAACTTTTAGAAAGGAAGCTATTCTACTGTAGAAGCTGCTGAGAGAGAAATAAACACAAGCCCCATCAACAACATGAGATCTGTAAGTTGAAATACAAATCACCATGGCAACAAGTGCCTCCCAGTACAATAGCGGCATGAGCACAAAGGAGACAACCAACAGCTTTCTGATTGGACTCTAGACCCGCTCGTCAGAATGGTACCCATCCCCGTTACTGTAAACTGGAACAAGAACCTTAAAAAAGGGAAAGAAATAATCAACAGGAAAGAAAGCCAATAAACGTAGAGGTAGAAAGAAAATACATCACATTGCTCTGTAGGCAGCTGTATTACACTCATAGAATGGGAACTTACCGTGGAAACCTTTGTGTCTAAAGCTGGATGAGTGAAGGGAAATGCACTTACCAGTGGGGTGGCCTGAAGAGAGGAAACTTGTTATACTACAGAGGGCTGAGCCCCCAAAGGAGTAGACAAGCCAGAGTGAACCCTGAAAAGAGTGTGACAGAATGGGAGAGAAAATGAAGGGAAAGAAGAGAATAAGAGGGAGGCGGAAAGGAAAGAAGCTGGAATGAATACTCAATATGCTTGTAAAAGTAGAAAAAAATAAATAAAAATGGAAAAACAAGAGCAAGGTATTCTGCTTGGAAATGTGGGGCAAGAGATCTTCTGCACTGCTACTCCAAGTGGGCCCTGGATGATGAAAGGGTTAAGGTGGAAGAAAATGTATCACAGGGAAAAAGCATTAATATTGACAGGGTCTATTATGGTTGCATTTTGGTGTCAACAGTTGCAGACTGTTTAGGGCACAGCTGTGGAAGGTTAATGGTTGGAATGGCCCCTGAACAAGTCTGCAGATACTTGATTGATTGCTATGGAGAACCCCAGCCCATAGTGGGTGGTACTTTCCAGTGGTGGACTAGATAATAGGAGGTGCAAGAAGGAGGGACTTGCTCTTCCCTTATCCTATGTTGACTTGCTGTGCAGTCCACTCTGCACACATCCGTCACTTTTAGAGCATCATGGCCTTCTTTATAGCTGTTGCTGCTGCTGTCTGTGTGTGTCCTTGGCTAACTTGAAGCTTCACCTTTTCCACCACGTTGTTGCTGCTCCCGCTGCCTTTGGAGCATGGTCTGTAGGCCCTGCTCTTCACTGTTCCTCTCCGATGTTGGAGCCCAGCTGTTCTTCACCATCATTGGAACCAAGCATCTTTGCCCCTCCAGAGGAACAAAGGCTTGAGACCATCTCAGGATTTTCTGGCTTTGTGGAATATTCCAGTCAAGATTGAGGCTGCTATGGGTGGCTACCTTGAAGGACACTATTTTTATTGTGAGTTATTTTAATAAACATATACATGTATAATATATATAACATTCTCTAGATTCTGTTTCTTCAGACAACCCTGATTAATACAGTCATGGAAGCACAGAATGAGAGAAAGCCAGTCATCCTTCTGGTGTGAAATGGAATTCAGAGAGGTAGGAAAGAGCTGGCTTACAGCACTTTTTGAAATTTCTCTCTGACATAATAGCCGTACTGGCTGTATTCAGTAACATGGGGTTAAGTACAATGTTGCCAAGACCTGGATTATAACCTGGGATCTCTACAAAATACCCTTGAACTGTTTGGATGTAAGAATACTGAGCATGGGCTGAAAAGGTGGTTCAGAGGTTAAGCCTCCATCTGAGTTTAGATCCTAGATCCTAAGTAAAATCAACAGGCAGAAATGGCAGCAGCCAGCACTAATGATCCTGGAAGGCAGAGTCTGAGAAACTCCAGAGCAAAGCAAATAGAAGGTAGAAGCAATCCAGGGTGACTTCTGAAGTGATCCTTGGTCCTCCACTGGCATCACTGTTCCCTCTGGTACACACAGACACAGACCCACACACAGATACTCGTAAAATAATATAAAATTAAATTAAATTAAAATTAAAATAAGAGAACATGTGTGTGACATTCTAGTGTCACCTAGCAATGAAAGAGCATCTGGAAAGCCTCCAAGGGCAATAAGGAAATCGTTAACAGCACTTTGAACAAGACTTTCCTCGACGAGCTTTTCTAGTGTACAATATAAAAAAAAATTGTTCTTGCTGCCCCAAATCCTCTTTTCTGTCTTTTTTTTTTTAACTCCCAGCTTCATCCACCTTTGCTTTTCTCCAGTAATCAAATGCTTTCATATGACCAATTTTGTGGATTGACTCTGTTGACATTACAGCTTCCATTAATTTCCAGAAACGAATGGCTCCGCTTCGTGGGTCCTCCTGGAATATGCTCGACTCACTGTAATCCTGTGTGTGCGACCACCTGATAATTCCTAAACCGTTGTTATTAGCGTGATTTGTATTTGTGTCTGTCTTTAAAGGTAATGCTCTTTGAAACTTCATAAATGTCTGTTGCAACCTCTTGAAGTTCTAGCACTCATGTGACTTTAACCAAAGCTACAGAATTTGTGTCTTGTGTTCTGACGCGGATGGTTTTAGAAAAAATCTTTTTCAACGGGGTTTCACACCGCCCATCAGAAGCCAGGTGGCCGTCAAGAACGAGTGTCAGTCTGGCCAGTAACTACCTGCATGTAGCCTCACAGGCCTAGATAGCCAGCTCCAGTTCACCAGGAGCAGGACGCCTGCTGGAGTCGTGGGAGGAGCCGCGCCACAGCTCTGCAGCTCAAGGGGGCGGGGCCTGCGATGCAGGCCAGTCGCTGGGTGTTGCGTCAGTCATGTGCGCCCCGGGGGCGGGGCCGCCCATCCACTCCATGGAGCACTGGCGGCTTAGAGGCCCAGAGAGGATGAGCAAGGCAGAGGGGATGCGGCAGCGCCGGCCCCTGCGGCCGCAGGTGGTCACGGACAACGAGCAGGCTCCGGAGGCCAAGGACGGCAGGTAGGCCGGGTCCCGGCCCCCTGAGCGCGTCGCCAGCGCCCGCTGCCGCGGTCCCCGTGCCGGGCCCCAGGGGAGAACAGGGTCCAGGCAAGCGGATGCACTTGTGCGCCGTGCCCGGGGTCTGCGCCAGATCCTTCCGGCTCTAGCATGGTCCTCAGGTCCAGCGCGCTCCTTCCTTCCTCTCCGCGCTTGGGCTTCGTTGGCTTCTTTCTCCAGTCTTCCAGAATTCATGTAGCTCGGTTTTGTTAGTTGAAAACTAAACCTTACACTGAAATTTAATACGGGATTGTAAACTTGAGTTTTCAATTTTTTTTTTTTTTGTCTAGAATTTGGATTTCTGGACCAAGTTCTCAAGTTTTGGAACTAGCTTAGGCGTCGAGAGAAATGTTGGGAGTGTTTTTTGGTTACGGACCGTGTACTGAGGGGTGAGCGGAATCAGAGTGACAGGCAGTTTTGCCTCTGTTACATCAGATTTATTGGCTGATGATATTGAGATAAGAACATTGAAAGGAGAATAAAAGGAGAAAGTCTTTTTGGGCCCTGGAAAGGCAATTTAAAGAGGAGATTTTGTGTCTGGAAAAATCGGGAAATGCTACTATGCATCTTGACCATGAGCTGACCGACCATTCTGCGTTGCCCTGGATTTTCATTTCTAATGTCTGTCCTTCCAGAATATGGGTAGACTGAGACAAATGGTCACCTGACTTATCGGGACGGTTGTGAATTTATATGTATCAGTGTCTGATGGGACTTTAGAATGCACGTGCTAGGGCTGGCTATGCTTAACTGCAGGAACTAGGAGAACCGAGAGAAAAGATGAGCAGCTGAGATGTTGCCCAGGTCACATGGTAGATGGGTCCAACAGGCACAAAAACTGGAATGACTCTTCTGACCCCAGGACAAAAGGAAAAACTTATTATCTTCCTTTCCCCAAAATTCTCTGTGGGAATTTCTCCTTTAACGACTGCAAATCAGATGTTCCAAAGTTACCTGATCTTTTCCAGCATACCCGCCATTTATTCTTTTTTTTTTTTTAACATTTTTTATTATGTTTCCACTCACACAAACTTAATAGGTACACTGGTTCCCATGAAAGAGAGAGAGAGATAGAGAACACAAAGGTGGACAATGTTGGGAAACGTTTTCAGAATCATGCTTGGAAGTAATGGTTCATACTAAACCTCCTGAATTTTGTATTAGAGTTACACATGAGAATTTGGTTGTTAAATCCTTTTATTTAGTGTGAAACATAGATGAGCTGGACACTTTAATATGGCAGCACATACTTAGAATTATCGTTTGTTACCAGTTTTCTTAAATATTTTATCAACTTTATTTAAAAAAAAAAGTGCCCCGTGAAACTATTGCTTTTGACACATGATTCTATCTAGAAAGAGAATTTTTTAAATGTAAATAACTGTTTAGGAATGAGCAATGCATACTTTGAAAATTTAACAACAGCTTTTTAATAAGCTTTCAAAGAATTTTATAATAATTAAGTCTCTGTTAGTTCTGACTCCCCTTTCCCATTTTCTTTTTCTATTTTTAACATTTTTTATTATCTCCGCTCATACAAACTTAATAGGTACACCGGTTCCCTCCCTCCCTCCTCCTCCCCCCATGCCTCTGCTCACCCTCCTCTTACTCCTCCCTCCCCATCCCCCAGTGCCTCCCCTGCCCCAATCCCTGGAGAATCCTTTAATGTGCATGCCAAACTCTCCTCTGGATCCTCCTCTCCGATGACGTACAAGGACCCAGCGGCATTTCCCTGAACCATTTCCTGTGTTCCCCTTAAGCTTAGGAACCCTGTTTTTGCTGGTAATCCCTTGCCTCCAAGGATCTTGGTGCTTTTAGCAAATGCTAGACTTTGTGGGGTCAACAGTGTATTGGACATTGCGCAGGCCATGCAAAGTCCAATTATGATTGCTTCAGCCCTAACTTGTGTGGAGTATCTTGCATATCATTGCTCTTCCCATCCTTGTGCTCTTATAATCTTATGGCCCCTCTTCCGCAAATTTCCCTGAGCTTCAGGATGGGGAGAGATTAGGGTGGCCTAGTTCTAGGTGATTGTACAGAGTCTCTGAAGTTCTGGGTTCTGGTTTGTTGATTTTCTTTTACGGTTTTGCTGTTCCTGCAATGCCCTTCACTCCATCCTGATGGGTATTGGATGTCACTCCCAGGCCAGAGATAAAAAGCTATTAAACTATTGTCTTGTTAGTAGAGTATATTCAAAGGTAGATGTAATAAAAGTAGGAAACCACAGTGAGTGAGGGGTCAATCACCCATTTGCAAAATGTTTACTTATTATCTGCCAGACTGTATGCCCTCCCCTTCTGGTGAGATCACACCCCCTCAGTTGTAAATGATCAGGAATGAAAAGTCTGTGAATTTAACCAGATGTCTCATTGCTTATTTGCAGTCCTTGATGGAGGACTATTTTCTCTGCTGTATCATGGTCCCCTCTCTCCTTGTTTCTGGTGTGGCCCATCCCTCCTGTTCATAATCCTTGCATTTACTGTATTACAGAGATTTATCCTCGAATGTCTCTAGGTGGGCTGGGTGGGTTTGGTAGTAGGAGCCACCTGTTAGGGAGTACATATGGCACTTAATTTTCTGGGTGTGGGATACTTCACTCAATATAATTGTTTCTAATGACATCCATTTCCCGGCAAATTCCAGTAATTCATCATTTTTTATGGTTTAGTAGTACTCCATTGTATAGATGTACCACAATTTCCTTATCCACTCATCAACTGTTGGACATTTGGGTTGATTCCATGACTTTGCTATTGTAAACAGTGCTGCTATGAACATGGTCGTGCTTGTGCTATCGAGGTGAATTTTTGCTGTTTGGGGGATTATTCTCAAAAGTGGAATCGCAAGGTCATATGGCATTTCAATCTTTAATTTCTTTAAGAATCTCCACACGGCTCCCCAGAGTGGCTGTATGAGTCTGTATTCCCACTGGCAATGTAGGGGAGTTCCCCTCTCTCCACATCCTCTCCAGCATTTGGTGTTGTTTGTGTTGTGGATTTTTGCCCTCCTGACCGGGGTGAGATGATATCTCAGGGAAGTTTTGATTTGCATTTCCCTGATGGCTAAGGAAGTGGAGCATTTTTTAAGATATTTGTTAGACATTTTAATTTCATCCCTAGTAAGGTTTCTTTTAAGTTCCATTTCCTTGGTGTTTAGTTTTCTAAGTCCTTTGTGCACTCTGGATAATAGAGCTCTATCAGATATGTGGTTAGTGAAGATTTTCTCCCATTCTGTGGGTTGCCTTTGAGCTCGTGTTACAACCTCTTTATCTGAACAGAAGCTCTTTAATTTCACAAGATCCCAACTGTTGAGAGGTGGTAGCAGTGACTGTGCCATTGGATGTCTGTTGAGGAACTGTTGGCCTAGCCCAATCAGCTCGAGGGAATTCCCTACCCTTTCAACTATGGTTTTTATAGTCTCTATCTTTAAATCAAGGTCCTTGATCCATTTCGAATTAAGTCTTATACAAGGTGACAAGTGCGGGTCCAGTTTTAATCTTCTACGTGTGGAGATCCAGTTTTGTCAGCACCATTTGTTGAAGATACTGTTCTTTTTCCATTGGATTTTTTGAGCCCCTTTGTCAAAGACCAAATGGCTGTAATTTTGTGGGCTTGTATCTGGGTCTTCAACCCTTATTCATTGATCTGTGTGTCTATTTTGGAGCCAGTACCAGGCTGTTTTTACAACTATGGATTTGTAGTATAGACTAAGGTTTGGTATGGTGATACCTCCAGCAGTGTTTTTGTTACTCAGGATTGCTTTTGCTATCCTGGGTCTTTTGTGCCTCCATATGAATTTTGAGATTGTTTGGTCAACTTCTTTAAAGTATTGCTTTGGCCTGGACCACGCCCCGACACCCCCGTACCCCATCTCTCTCCCTGGCTGCCTTTGTCCGCCCGACCACGCCTCCCTTTCCCATTTTCAAATGGAGAATAAGGACCGCATTGTGGAGAAGCAGATGGGACATAAGGAGTCAGGACCATGAAGTTTCTTAACTTCTCCATGTGGGTCCTCAACTGTCTCTTCTAATTTGTTTCTCTTTAATTGTTTAACTGATTTTTTCAAAGAAAAATGATTCTATGTGGCCAATTAAAATTTTTTATTAGTATTTATTCAATTGTGCGTGTGTGCGTATGTATGTGCTCGCTCGCGCGTGTGTGTGTGTCTGTGTGTGTGTAGAACCACGGAAGAATTCGGGAACCACCATGGACCGCCTCCACCTCCTTCTTGTTTTCTCTGCCCAGGGATTCACAGTCTCCGCCCTACCAGGACCAGAAACGCAGGCCGTCCCCTGTTTCCGCCTGGCGTCTATACGTGGGATCTGGGATCTGAACTCAGGACCTTCCGCCTGCAACCACCTCTCCAGCCCCACTTTAAAGAAATGTGAGAAATGAACACATATAATATGTAGTCTTTAAAAATATGAGCACTGTTACTGTTGAACTCTCTGCTTCTAGGATTACCTTGACACCTAAGGTTGCTGGTAACCCATAGATTTGGAGCCACAAAATCACAGCTTATTTTTGAACTTTTAAAACCTGTTTATCAAGTCTATATATAATTCAAGGCCCTGTGACCTGTTTAGGTCTGGCATGCAGATGCTGGGAGAGTTAAAATACCCTTCAGATTTGGCTGGTAAATGGCAGAGGATTTTGTAAGTTGCAGCTGGCTAGCAGTCATTGTCAAAACAGGTTGCATCACAGTGCTTGTGCTTTTTCCCTTGGAGACGGCAGGCAATTTCAGGGTACACTGTCCTCAGGAGGCCAGCATTGCTCCAGGCTGTGCTTGAGATATTTGGGCAAGCAAGTGTGTTGCTCAGACTGTATCTAGCAAGTAAAGTTTCCTGTTTCGGCAGTTAGCCTGCTCCTTTACTGATGAATCACCATCAAATAGCTTAAGGGAACAAGGTGGTTATTTTCTCTTATGATCCTCTGGTTACAGTTCTCGGTCCAGCTTGACAGGAGAGCTCACACCAATACCAAGGCCGAGGGAACTGGCCACACAATCTCTATGTAACAGCTGAGAGAGGGATGATCTTTACTTGCCAGACCAGCATGTCCGGCCAACTATACACAAGGATGCCAACTTTCTCAATCAGCTCTCTCTATATAGTTTATTTCAGGGCCTAGTCCCATCCACCGTGTGCTGGGCCTTCCCTGTCAGCTAGACAATCTTCTGCAGGTTTGCTGTGGGCTTGAACATTAATCCTCTATATAAATGCCCAGAGCTCAAACCCTCAACTGTCAAGTTGACACCTGTGCCTAACTATGACATGCTGCACCCTAATCCAACCATTCTGATGGATAAGGTCCCAGCATGGCAGAACATTGTTCTATGGAAACAATTTCTGGGAAAAGGACATGGCATTAAAATACGGGAATTGTCAGGCCTTGGTATATGTCTGCCCAGTTGGGGACCTAAAGCCTGCTCCCTGGGAAATATCACAGTAACGCCCATGGGCAGGTGCTAGTATTTCCTCCCTAGATAATTTAAGTTTTGTCTCTGGCAGGAGGAATTCTTCTGGGAATTGGGTGTGCCTTTTACCTATCCTTAGGTTTAGAGAAAAAGCTTGCTTTTAACTTTAAATCAAATTGTAAGTAGAGATTTCATGTCTAGTCACTTACAATAAGTAGACTTGTTAGCCAGAATGTGTGCACTGATTTTAAGGAAATTAGAGAATAACTTCTAGAGTCTTAAAACACAGGTGGGTAAAATTACCAACTAACTCAGAAATTCCAGAAGTATATGACTATGCTATTTGTTCAGTCGAACCTTAAAAGGAACCGTGATACCCTGCTCTTACCCTGGCTGAAGGCCAAGGAAGAGACCATCATGCCAGAAAGTCTAGACGCCAAGACCATCCCCTGGAGATGGTATTTGCAATCCAAACTGGGAGAATCCATGTCGGTAGTGAAGGGGGCTGTGTCTTTCCCTTCCCCAAACAGCACTCTTATGGGAAATCACAGAGATGGAGCATCTGAGTGCACCCCCACCAATGATCGCCTCCGTCCCCAAAGAGACACCCTTGGCGAAATGGGGCCCGACAATATGGTTCCCGGGTTTGGAGAATGCATTGTTCCCGGATGGCTCATCAACTACTGATGGCAATATACCTCTGGAATTCCTCAAAGGGAGACATAAGCAACCTTACTATTAAAGGAGCTCAGTCCTCCTGTTTATTTTAAAAATGCAGTCTCTGTTAAGACAATGTGGGCTCAGCCCCAGGGCTATCCTGTGAAGCATTATAGATTAGATAGAATTGAAAAAACTGGGAGAATAGAATCTGTTTTTCCCTCAAACAATGGGTTAGCTACTTAGAAAAAAAAGTTGTTTATTCTTACTGAGCCTAGGAGACTGGGAGGGTCGTGTTTCTTTTCCTCTGTTTGCAGGTGCAGGGACACTTTCTTTGCCCTAAAATTTTCTAGTATAAAGCTGTCACTAAGTTTCAATAAAGTGGGTTCAGAATTCACTTGGCCAAAACAGAGTCGCGTGTGTTCTGTTCTCCACCTGGTCCTGGGGAGCCCTCGTCTTGAGGCCGCGACTCTGGTCTGGGGCATCGACACACATTTTCCTGGCAGCGTCAGCATATGCTGGGAGTGTGTGGTGTTTTTTCAGTGTGTGGTGTTTCATCTTCAGTGAAGATGAGCAAGAATATAGGTGTGGTTTTTAAATGAAAATGATGCAGGTGCACAGTCAAGGAAGCCAATGTAGAAAAACTGTGGAGGAGTTGAAGTTGAACCAGTGGTGAGGAGATCCAGTCAAATATCAACTTAACACTGAAAAAAGTAAAGCTCCCAGGGCAAGACTGCAACAGCCATGGTTGCCTCATTTGTGTGACAAGCTCTCTCAAGTACTGAGTACCTACTCACTAATACTACTAGTGAGAGATTCTCTCGGACAGTGGTGCAAAACGAATTTTGTTAAAGCTTGACTATGGAACTTACTCGTAGAAGTTGGATGATGAGCTTATCACCTAAATGAGACTGTCAGACATGTTTCTGACATTAACTTATGTCATGGTTAAGCACCGGTGTCAACTTGACTGAGGGTTTGAGCTCTGGGCACAGTTGTAGAGAGTTGATGGTTGAGTTAAGCCAGAGCAAACCTGAAGGAGATTGTCTAGCTGCTGAGGAAGACCCAGCCCATGGTGGGAGGGATTAGGCCCTGGATAATTCAAAGAGAGCTGGTTGAGAGAGTTGGCATCCTTCTGTTCACTTGGCCAGACATGCTAGTCTGGCAAGTAAGGATTGTCCATCTCTCAGCTGTTATGCAGTGATAGCGTGGCCAGTTCCCTCGGCCCTGGTGTTGGTGTGTACTCTCCCGTCAAGCTGGACTATGAACTGTAATGGGACTGTCTTAAGAAAGTAAACTCCTTGTTCCCTTGAGCTGTGTTCTGGTCATTTATCAGCAACCATGCAGGTGGACTGCAACAACTTACATAGAATTAAGCCTTATTCTGGGTATTTTTCCCCACCCAGAACGTGATCTCTTTGTCCTCACAGATATAAGCACACCACCTCACCATCCTCAGACCACATCTCACAGAGCATACCTCACAGAGCATGTTGTGGCCCATGTTTAGATGACTCTGAACAGTGCATGACATAAGTACCCAAAATTTCTTTTGAAAAGGGAGACATGGATCAGGTGTAAGTACAGCAGCAAGCTACCCAAAGACAAAGCTCTCTGAAAGAAAATCAGGACTCATGTGTATAACATGCTACTAAATCAAGAAGCATATTAAGGACATCAAGATTGGACAAGTCCAGAGAAAGTCAAGTTATGGGAATGACTGTTTGCATAGTGAGATCTTTATTCTTAGAGTTTGTGTCACATAACACACCGTTTTGAATTAAATTTTCGCAAGGCCTTAAGTTAAAGCCATTGACAATGCGTCCCCAGAATAAGTGTCAGTATAGTGTTTCTGGCCCTCCCAGGGAGTAGAGTAGAGATAGGAGATACAGGTATCAGTGAAGATTTTCTTCTCTTTGCTCCTCAGGATGCCCACGTTTGTAAACGTCTTCCGACATTCACAGACAATATCATCTCTCTTGGAGATCTGGAAGGAGAGATTGTTAGTAAGATTTAAGGTGTTCAGGCCCCAATACCCTATAAATGAACACAAACACTTCATGGTCTGAGTTAGGGACCATTACCCATAGACACCCCCAAATATGGCATCAACACTAGCAGCTACAACAGCAAAAGAAACAACAGCAAGAACAGCAACAGCAGCAGCATGGACAATGGGGCAGCAGCAACAACAGCTACTACAACAGCAGTAGCAGCAGCATTATATCTGCTAGTTCTAAATGGACGGGTCCAGTCCTCTTCAAAATGAGACAGTAGACTTCATTAGCCTGGATCTTGTGCCCTAACACTCTAGTCTAAAGATTCACGATGCCTCAATATTTGGGAAAGTGTCAAGAGACCATGAGTTGAAGAGCTGTTCTCAAATGGAGGTATATCCATGATTTCCTGTCAAAATTTGCATGGACTCTGCCATTCTTGCAACTAAATGCTTCTTTCCAGAATAATACACACTTAAGCTCTCAGCATGCTTCCACTCAGAGAATAGTAGGCTTCCCCCCTAGGCTTCCCCCCACATGTTATTTGATGCGTACAATAACACATCTTCCCATGACTGGGTCTGTAAACAGAACAGGGTGGACAGTGCTTTGAAGTAGAGAAAAGATATGAGCATGCTAAGTTGGTGAGTCATGGTAGCAAATCCCAGAGTAGAGAAGTGAATCATGAAATTCCCTCGTTTTAAAAGGTTAAAAT
Organism: Typhlomys cinereus; assembly: GCA_023101885.1. Lineage (NCBI taxonomy): Eukaryota > Metazoa > Chordata > Mammalia > Rodentia > Platacanthomyidae > Typhlomys > Typhlomys cinereus. Next base: position 209,748 of record JALPQD010000909.1, on the reverse strand, counting down.
CAAAAATAGTGGTATACAAGTGAATTGAGGAGTCCAGACATTAAAAGATGAGTTCCTTTAGCCAGCACACTGTTGAAGCCTACATAGAGGTGATGGGTTCATCAGTCTCTGTGTACTCTACCTTCTTAACTGGGCCACAGATGGACTGACCATCTCCGTCAGTTCTTTGCCACTGAACAGAAGTTCATTCAGCAATGCACAGAGAACACACACTCAATCGAGTGAGTCAGAATAAAAACGGTTTTCTGCTTCCTTTGCCTCTCTTCCCTCTCCTGTGTCCCTTGGATATTCAGAGCCTGGAAAACAAACCAGGGTCACGTAGACCCATTAGTTTTGTTTTCAGAGCTTTATTTTTCGAGAGAAAGTGGGATTTTCTTGGCTTATGCTTCCAGAGGAGAGATACAGTCTATTATGATGGTAAAGGTATGGTTGGCTGGTAGAATCTGGAGGTGGATTAAGTAATATTCATCGTAGAGTTGAAAGAGAAAAACTGAAGACTACTATGAGAAGCAGGGTTGGACCAACCAACCCAAAGGCCCACCCGATGTGACATGCCTCCCAACAGAAAGCCACAGCCTTTCCAACTATCAACTCTGCATTCCAAAATAGGAGTCTGTGGGACAAAAGTTATACTCAAAAGTTATGTTCTCCACCCTTGGCCTCCATAGGATCATGACCACCTTATGATGCAAACCATACTCAGTCCAACTTTAACAATCCCGTAGATTACATCAGAAGCTCCAACATAGTTCAAAAGTCCAATGTACAAAGCGTCCTTAAAATTAAAAGAAAAGTTACATAGTTTCAACATACGATGGCACAGGATAAATATTTCCGTTCCAAAAGGGAAAAAGGGAGGCATATCCAGGAAAGATCATTCTGTAAGTGCACTGAAAACCAGCAGGATGAACTCCAAATCATGCATCTCTAAGTCCAGCAGAAGAAGTTCCCTTAGGAAAAATCTCAGTTCCAAAGGACTTTGGTTCCACCTGTGTATCACAGCTGCCTGCAGAATATATCACTGTCTTGGGCTGACTACTCCTGTGATATACATCTCTCCCTAATAGATGTCACATGTAGCTCCAGAATCCCTAGTATCTTCATGTTGCCATGGGCAAACGAGGATTAAATTCCACAGCACGAAAATGCTTTTCCTGGGCCATGTAGGATTTCCAATCCTGACATACACTGCCTGCATTTAGCTGCACTGTGAAACCTTGGAGGAGAGATCCATGACCTCCTCGCTCTTGCATCTTTTTTATTATTTTATTATTCTGGTTTTACAATTATATTGAATACATGCCTCTGCTTCCCTCCACCTTCTCTCCATCCCATTCCTCCACCAATCCGTTCTCTCTGCTTCTATGAATCCCAGGGTTACCTCTAGCTTGTCTACTCTTTGTCCAAAGAGAAGCAACATGACAAGCCAGAGACCAGTTTTCAGAATTTTCAATTAAGTATCTAGTATGTTGTGACTCTGTCGGCTTATAGTCGTGTAGTTCTGAAGAGTGTTTATCTCAAATGGAGTCACTGTGAAACTACAGCTTCCAAACATCTGTCTGCAGGGGAAGTGGCAAGAAAATAAAAAGTTGAGAAATGGCCTATATCCTTATGTTTATCTTCAGCCTCAATATTAATGAGCAAATCAGATATGGCAAGAATTTTCCTGGGCCACAACTTTAGTCTTTTAGGTATGTGCTGGATAGCTTTGAACTCAACATGTTATGAAACAGGGCTGCCGCCTTTCACGTAGCATATGGAGTAATGGCCAAATGAACATGCTCTTAAAAAATCCCTTAAGATTGAGGGAAGTATTGCCTGAAAATGGTGAGTCTTCCATCCCTGCATGGTGCACTTCAGAACTTCACACTCTCATGATATTGATAATCTGCATTGTGCACTTACCAATATGGGGTCCACTATACATGCTCACAGTACCTTCCAAACTATCAAAAGAGCTGGAGAGAGCAGGACTCATCAATTTTGAACTGTTCATCCTTCAGCAGAATCTGTAGTCAAATCCTTTAGCAGAATCTGTAGTCAAAGGAGAAAGCTGTAACGGCATCACAGTGACCAGGGGGAGAGAAAGACTTTCAGTGTATATACAAGGGGACTAGAACAGCATGATAAGCTCAAGGTGTACATCTTTTAAAAGCTACCTCTGTTGGGCATTCCTTGGAACAAGGCATCCATGGAACACTACCCTTCCTCACCACGTCCTTTCCCAAAGCCCCCATAGCAACAGATTTTTCCCAGGTTGTGCTAGGGCACTGGTTATTCTGGTCAACAAATTTTCTGGAGCATCTGTGAAGAAAAAGAGGCATGGGTAACCTTCTGCCCTGTAGCAATTACAGTGCAGCAAAAGGGGTTGTTTTCAAACATCAGACACATATTATGAATCAGCTCCAAAGGACAATTCTCTAACACTCAATTATTCTATGGGGAGGAAAAGGAAGAACAGGAGAAACTACTCTGCAAATGAATCATTAGATGAGAAACCATCCCATCCACTGCAAAACACTGTCATTCAATCTGTGTGTATGCAGATTATGGATCTGATTCCACACTCAGTGGATATCTTGTTTTGGTCTCCTGAGTGATGGCCAGGATGGAATTTCCAACATCATTGGCTAACAGTGAAGCATTCAGAACTCCAGCATCAAGAAGAGTTTTCATACATATTGTGAGATTGTGCTAAATAGCTGTCAAAGAAGAACATTAAAGAACTATAGAGAAACATGTGCATATTATCTCTAGGACACAAAGCTTCCGTCTCAGCAGGAAACAAAAGGTACTTGTTGCCCAGCAATAATTCAACAGGCTTTTCAAGTTTCCTGAACATACACCAGTTTTTCCTAAACATGGACTTTGTCAGTGAAGGTGGATGCTGTATCACTTGCCTGGTCATGATATTTGGAAGTCCAAAGTAGAACCTCAGCTGTCGAGGCTGTTCTGCCAGAGACCTGACAGCATGGAATGGAAAAGTATCCAACTCAGTAGCCCAGATAGTGCAATATTCTCTTCCAGTTTCATAAACCTGTCCTATAGGGCAGATAACAGATTTGCTTTTACTTCATGCCATCCTGGACCAATGAGACTGTCACAGACTGAGACTATAGGGAAACATGCAATAGTTTCATCTGCAACAATTTCTGTCTTTCATTCTGTGGATGTGTACCCACATCCCTCCTTCACAAAGCTCATCATATTTGCATATAGGCACACCAAGGCCACACACCTTCCTTATTTCTTATAACCACATAACAAAAGATCTGCAACAACCTCTTTAGGACAGATTTTGTCTTAGTTGATGCTACATCCATGTCTGAATTGTCTAGCTCTACTGTTTGTATGACTGGGTGAGACAGAACTTCAGGAAGGGGGATATTAAGTAACTCAACGGTAGCGTGGGTATGTTCAGAGATGATCAACACCAAAAAAAACTTTGAAGTATTAGGGATTAATCAAAATGACAGCATCCGTAAAAGGCATAGGCAACTCAATGGGTTCAATCCTGTGACACAAAGCCACACACACAAATACAGATGCACATACACACAGAGAGAGAGAGAGAGAGAGAGAGACATGTTCATGTGTACTGTCCCACCCCACTCCTATATGCATGAGACATGGATTTAGATATGAACCCAAGTGCACACACAAAGTTATGCACAAGCATTGCTTTTTACAAGTCTTGCTTTTGGATTTTGAAGAGCAGAAGACAATTAAATGCTCTCAAGAAGCCTAACAATTCTATGTTCACTGCAATTTAGCATTAAAACCATTTTGCAAATGGGTGATTGACCCCTCCCTCACTGTGTTTTCCTACTTTCATTGCATCTACCTTTGAATGTGCTCTTATAACAAGACTCCAGTTTAACAACTTTTTGTCTCTGGCCAGGGGGTAACATACAATGCCCATCAGGATGGAGTGAAGGGCATTGCAGGAGCAGGAAAACTGCAAAAGAAAATCAACAAACCACAATCCAGAACTTCAATCTGTCCCCATCCTGAAGCTCAGGGAAATTTACGGAAGAGGGGGCAGTAAGATTGTAAGAGCACAAGGATGGGAGGAGTAATGATATGCAAGATACTCCACACAAATTAGGGCCAAAGCAATCATAATTGGACTTTGCATGCCCTGCGCAATGTCCAACACACTATTGACCCCACAAAGTCTAGCATTTGCTAAAGGCACCAAGATTCTTGGAGGCGAGGGATTGACAGCCACAATAGTGTTCTTATGCTTAACGGGAACACAGGAAAGGGTTCAGGGAAATGCCACTGGGTCCTTGTACGTCATCGGAGAGGAGGGCCCATAGGAGAGCCTGGCATGCACATTAATGGATTCTTGGGGTATGGAGGCTGATGGGAGGGGGAGCAGGGGGGTTGGGGGGAGGAGGAGGGAGGAAGGGAACCAGTGTACCTGTTAAGTTTGTATGAGCGAAAATAATAAAAAATGTAAAAAAAAAAAAAGATAAACACCTTCAGGGGCTCTTGCCAATTATTCCTCTTTGTGACCCATGTAATAATCCATGGACTTGGAGGAACACTGTGATCTGCTCAGTTGTGTAGTTTTGGTTCTTCTCTAAAGCACTCACCTGTCTGTATTCATCATGTCTTTCAACTGCGCTGTTTACCAGGTCTGTCTCCATGAAGAAGATCCATGCAGATCTAGTGCTTCAGAGGTAATCAGTTCTATGAAACCCTTTATAGCCCCAAACTACCACAAACTGCATCAAGTCTTCACCTCAAAATTTCCACTACACTCACAGGACTTTCACGATGCAGTAACTGAGGACTACAAGAAGCCAGAGGGCCAATAGAAAAAGACAAAATTAACATGAAGAGAAAACAGAGTGAAGAAGATTTCAGGGCAGGGCATCCATGTGTTAAAGATCATGAAATGCACATCAACCCTCTCTCAAGGCCTCTGTCTGGAATCCAAGTTTCTTAAGGCCATACATAGGAGTCTCAGAGAACATGTACTCATTGGGACCCTTCAATAAATGGATTTCAAATTTACTTGGATGTAACATAATTAGAGATGCCAGACTGCAGTCATCAGTAGGGAGAAATTGTCAAAATAGGACAATAGTGTCATGCCTCAGTGGTGTGGGATAGACAACAGGACTCCTCATGTGAGATGAAGACACCATGTGGTCCTGGAAGGAGGCAGGCACAGTAAACTATAAGGAAATCAGTCTGAAGAAAAACTCAGAGCAGGGGACCCACAGGTTTAAGAGTACCAAACATACCATCCTGGTCCACTCCTCTCTCTAGAATCCATGTTTCTCCAGACCATATACAGGAGTCTCGGAGAACTTTTGATTCCATGTCCTCACTGAGTCCATGCAAAAATTGGAATGCAACTTTACTTGGTCATAACATGATCAGACGTGTTGAGACCACAATCATCGGTAGGGAAAAAAAAAAAGAGAATGCAAGACAATAATATGATTTCTCAGTGCTAGAGAGATAATAGGATGAGTGACATAAAATGAAGACATCATTTGGTCCAGGAAGGAGCAGGCTACATGAGACATACACTCAAATGGAGTACAGGTCAAGGAGAAAAGGGAGTCTAGAGTGTCTGCTCATGGCAGACATGAGTGGTCCCCTACTCCACTTTGGATCTATACACAGTACAGGAGCATGTTTGCAGGCTGAATGGCACATCTGTGCTGGAGAACAGCTGGCCCTGTACCATAAATAGGCTCTCTCTCCTCTCTAGCTGCCTGCCCCCTGCCCTTTTCCTGGGAATGTTTCTTTAATGGAAGAATTATAAGGACTAGCTAGATCAAGGATTCTGTCTCAACCCAACTTATCTTTTCTAACTCAAAGGAGCTCTGCAGAGTTTTCTCAAAGCAGTATGTCCTCAGGGAGAAGCTGTTCTACCTTAACAACTTCACAAAATGATTTATGATCTGTCTCTCTTTCATCAACATGAGAAAATTAACTTATCCCATTTGAACCTCAGGTTTCCAAACAAGTGGGTGTATGCAGCTGTGATACTTACTCGTGGGTGTCAAATAAGTCAGATCAGCTGAGACCACCTGAAGAGATTATCTGGATCAACACTTTTACAATGCAAGACCAGCCTTAGAACTCATGGGAACCTCCTAGCAATGGACCATATAAAAGGTACCATAGAACAAGAGACAATGAAGAAGAGTGACTCTTCAGGAATTCTACAGCCTTCAATTGTGACCTGCTAGCCGACCTGATGTCTGCTGTGACTCAGCCTGCCTGTGGCCACCAGGCATATCACTTCTCCCATGGAAGTCTCTTTCTCCCCTCTGGAACTGTAAATTGAATAAATCTCCCTTTCTCCATTCAGTTGTTTGATTTTGAATGCTTTCTCACAGCAATAGTTGAAAGGTTACTTTCAGTAATTTGTCCCAGGAGTGGGGTATTGCTGTGAGATTAAGAGGTGTATTGCTGTGAGATTAAGAGCATCTGGTATTATAACATGAATCTGTGAGGCTAAGAGAAGTTGGAACCAAGAAGCATGGCCAATCCCACGATGTGGCTACTGTGCCTGTGGAGCTGTTTGTTTGGAGAAATATGGAGAACTTTGGGACTTTGTGATGGGAAAGTCTTTGCATCTTGGCAATGGAGCCAAATGGGCCTTTCTTGTGAGATTGCCAAGGAGAGCAATGCTATGAGTCTCAGGTTTTGATGGTCCAGAGGGGAACAGAGACTGTGTTTGCAATTGAATGAGTAACAAATGGAGTCATGTGTTGGCAGAGAGTTTAGTGAATTTTTGCCCTTGTCCTGAAAGTTTTCCTGAGGTTCAACTGGAGTGCTTAGTGGAGGAAATTTCAAAGTAATGTAGTCTTGACAATGTGATATGGCGTACTTTTTAGTTATCTTCGAGTTATGAAAAAGAGCAAAGAATCAGGCCGAAAGAAGAAACTGTATTGTTGATGAAAATGCAAGAGAAAATATAGTCAAACCAAGAAGCAGAGGACAAAATGTTGACTGTTAAAGAGATTAGCTCCAGTAGTAAACCAAAGCCTGCTCTCAATTTGGATAATAGAAGGGCAAAATTCTCAGAGGAGACTCCTACCCATAAGAATGCAAATCCTTTAGGAAGGAATGAAGTGAAGGGTGAAGTTCCAAAGTAAAGTTCTGTTTCTCCCCTAAAGGAACTGCCCAGTAGAAAAAGAAAATTTTTGTAATATATGTCAGCACAGAGAAACTAAATCAGGTGTGATTCAAGGGGGCCATCTCTAACCCTAGACTATATCAGACCTGGCATCATTGTCCATGTGGTTCTGGTTTTAGAGCCACAAAGATGCAAGAGGGAGGAAGTCATGGATCTTTCCTCCAAAGTTTCAGAGAAATGGGAAAATCCAGGCAGCATGTGGCAGAAAGCCTGCAGTTTACAGACTCAAGAAGGGCAGTTTGTGCTGTGGAGTTAAAGCCTGGTTTTCCATTGAGAAATAAAGATGTTAGAGATATCCGAGACAACATGGGATATCTGCCAAGGGCAGCTGTATACCCTGGAAGCAGTCAGCAAAGAGGGATGTGTTCCTTGGGCAGTTGCATTGGAGTGGAGGAACCGAAGCCCTTTGGAACTGAGATGTTTTCAATGAGAGGCTTACCTGTTGGACTAGGAACTACAGGATTATAGTTGATCCTGATGGTTTTCCATGTCATTATAGCCTGATCTTTCCTGGATATGACCCCATTCCTTCCTTTTGGAATGGGAATGTTTATTCTGTGCCATTGCCTGTTGGAAGTATATAATCTGTCTTCTGATTTTATATGAGGTTTTGGCTTATAGCCTTTTGGGCCTGTATTGTATGACTAATGTAGTCTGTACTGAGACTTTAAAGTTGGACTGAGTATGGCTTGCACTAAGAAGATATTTATGCTATGTAATATAATGCTAATCTGTATTTATGTGATAAAACATTGAAATCTACATTATGATGTTGTGCTTTCTCAAGAGACATTGTCACTTCTCCTGGGAAAAATAATGAATATGCTATTGTACTTGGATAGCTACAATATATGAATCTTACTGTTTTATGTGGAGACTGTTTTATGTGGAGATTAAGAATGGCCTAAGGAAATGTGATCTGGTGTCAAGTTGACAAGGGGTGGACTTGTGATAATTAATGCTGGGTGTCAACTTGACATGCCTGGTCTTAACTAAGATCAGCTGTGACCACCTGAAGAGATTATCTGTATCAATACATTTACAATGCAAGACCAGCCCTTGAACTCATGGGAACCTCCTACGAGTGGACCATATAAAAAGTACTGTAGAACAAGAGGCAATGAAGAAGAGAGACTTCAGGAATCCTACAACCTTCAATTGTCACCAATTAGCCTACCTGATGTCTACTGTGACTTGGTCCGTCTACAGTCACCAGCTATGTCACCTCTGCCATGAAAGAGAGTTTCTCCCCTCTGGAACTGTAAGTTGAATAAATCTCCCTTTCACTCTTAAGTTGTTTGACTTTGAATGCTCTCTCAGACCAATAGTAAGAATAATCATTAGAGCAGCCTTGGGAAGAAAGATGATACACCTCACAATTGGTGTTTGCCTCAGGGGAAATTCACTCAAACAAAAGGACAGAGTAAAACTATGTAACTGATATTGGCATCTGAGACGTAGGTTCACTATGCTGCTGGTGACTTACCATGGAGAGGCACCAGGGTTGGTAGATAAGAAGAGACATCATTAGAGAGTAAGGGAGGTTGATGTCCTTGGAGAAACTGCCCAAGAGCAGAGCTCCCAATATTTGCTCATGTAATGTCCCACAAGTCCTGGACTCACAGTTTCCTCTTCCGATTTGAGCCCTGGAAAATGAAGCCAAAAGTCCATTCTGCCAATGAGCCCCACCAGGATTCCTGATGTCATAAATAAGCACAGGTGTCAACCTGATGTCTGAGGGTTTGAGCTCTGGGCACATCTGTAGAGAACTAGTGGTTGAGTTAGGCCCAGAGCAAACTCGTAAGAGATTGTCTAGCTGCTGGGAAAGGCCCAGCCCATAGTGGGTAGGACTAGGCCCTGAAATAAATCACAGAAAGCTAGTTGAGAGAATTGGCAACCTTCTGTTCACTTGGTCAGACATGCTGGTCTGGCAAGTAAGGATTGTCCATCTCTCAGCTATTATGTGGTGGTAAGTGTGGCCAGTTCCCTTGGCCCTGGTGTTGGTGCGTGTTCTCCCATCAAGCTGGACTGAGAATTGTAATCAGGAATTATAAGAGAAAATAAACCCTTGTTCCCTTAAGCCGTTTGATGGTCATTTATCAGCAACCATGCAGGCGAACTGCAACACCCAACATCTGCATTGTCTCTCATACTAACCTCCATTGGATAGGTAGGGATAAGGCTCATTGCCACATGCCAATACCCCAAGTAGACCACCTTCTTCCCTGTCTTAGAAACAGGAAGGACTGATAAGAAAGCAGACTCCTTCTGGAAAAATGCAAGTTTGTGACTTTTCCCCAGTATAGATAGAGATGGTTTTCCCAAAGTAACTTTGAGAATCCTTTAAGATCCATGACAACTCGGTGAATGATGCTTTTGAATGAAATCAGCATTCAGATAATTTGGGAGTTGGGATTGAGTGTGGAGAAGTGAGTAACAATGCACATACTTACTTGTGTGTACAAGGAAGAATGCAGGCCAGTTGGGCCAAAGCCACTTGTATTTCAGGCCTGGCTCTCCTGTGGCTGTCCTCATGCAAGTCAGGCCGGGCCCCTCCCTAGTGTCAATCACTAGGGATGTGGGCTTCTCCTCCAACACTTGAGAGCAAACAGATCAAGGATAAACTCTTAGTGACAATGACAACCCAAGGCAAAACTCTGACTGTCCTTGCCCTATAGGTAGATCTTACCCCAGGCCCTATCGCCAGTCCTACTCTCCAGTCTTTCCCACTCTCTGGACCCAATTTCTGCTGTCAAATTCTTGCCTTGGTTTTCTTTTACTACAGACTATATGCATGTGAGTGCACATGTGTACTTGGTGTGCCCATCCCAAGAGAGGCAGAGAGGACAACAGGGTCTTCCTCTAATGCTCTCAGATTCAATGCTTTGACACACAGTGTCTTATTGAAATTGGACCTTGAGACACTTAGATTAAGCTGATCAAAAGCAAGCCCCCACAAATCCTTCTGACTCTGTCCTCCCACCCTCCCCTTTCTTTGTCCTCCCACCCTCCCCTTTCTTAAGGTTCTGGTACTCTAGTCACATCTGAGTTTTGACATTGGTGGAAAGAGTCCAAAATTCAGGCCTTCTGCTTACTTGGCAAGTACTCTTGGACACACAGCCTTGAATCCTGCCTATTTACTCCCTACTTTGATTCCAAACTTCTCTGGATCCAAATAAGAGATATTTTAGAATTTGTTTCATAAGCTGTTAGATAAGTAAAGAAGCACTTCCCAACAAGTATATAGGTATTATTTCTAACTAAAATGGATATATTGAAAAGCACAGAGAAATAAAACACAGAAGGGTACTTTGATCTTACCACCTACCCATATCTGCTGCTGTGTGTATACACCTCTTCATTTGAAGGCGGGATTTTGGTCCTCAGAAGGCAACACCTGTTTTTCCGTGGCACACAGCAACAAAGATTCAGAAAAAAATTGGCAATACGCCTTTTCACACCTTTCCAGCCCCTGATTGATGATCTTCTAGGAGCTCTGCTGTTTTCCAGACTGGACGTCCCTAAGGACATTGAACGGAGGCTACTTTGCTGGCTGCTTGTGGAATCGCCAAGAACTTCAGCTCTGGGGCTGGGAGCAGAATCATCCCCTGTGAGGCTGTGGCCATGCTGATGATCAATGGCGACACTGGGCTCATCCTGAGTCTCAGGCTCCTCCCCAGAAGAGTCCTCCAGCCATGAGCTGTCTCTTGAAGAGTCCATTGAGGAAGAATCTGTGGTGGTGCTCTGTGATGACTCACCCGAAGAGCTATCAGCTGTTTCTTCACGAAGGAGAGAGGCTTTTAGATGGCATTTCCTCTTCAAAGAACACAGGGTAGGAGGCAGGCTGAGCCTTCTTCCACTGATCTCACCACTGAGAAGGTTGGGTGGAGCAGGAAAAGGGAAGGTAGGAAGGGTAGGCAGGCTGGTTCCCTTCCTTAGGGTCACGGGGAAGGAAGGGTGAAGTGAAGGATCAGGGATCCACCCAGCTGCCCAGGTTTCACTGTGGTGTTCCTGCCCTGGTACTTCAATATTAAATATAATGCCATCGTTGCATTAAAGCAATTATTGTTTAAAGCTTCCCTTATCTTCTGTGGGCTATATCCCATGCTTCCCATGCGAAGAATGATGTGAGGATCTGGTATCCTGTGAAGGTTATCTGCAGTATAATCAACGGGGACTTCATCATCTTCCCCTAGCCAACGAAGGCCCATGACATGTTCTATAGTTGGCCTCTCTCCTGGGTCTACAGTCAAAAGGTTCTTTATAACCAACCAAAGGTTAGGGGACAGGTTAAATTGGATGGAAAACCTGGCAGCTAAAACCTGCTCCTTTAATTCTTCATAACAGTCACCCGGGAAGGGGAGGCAACCCGTCACCATAAAATATAACACCACCCCCGAACTCCAAACATCCACGGCAAGCCCATCATATTCTTTATCCTGGAAGAGTTCGGGGGCACAGTATGGTAAAGTTCCACAGAAATCTTTCAACTTCTCTCCCATGGCCACTCTTCGGCTTATGCCAAAGTCACTGAGTTTGATGTTTCCATGGGTATCAACCAAAATATTTTCAGGCTTGATGTCCCTGTGGGCAATGCCCTTGCCATGGCAATACCTCACTGCGGCTGCTATCTGTTTAAATATTTTCTTTGCTTCAGGTTCATCTAAGAATCCTGTTCCAACTATCCTGGAGTAGAGTTCTCCACCTGGACAAAACTCGGTAACCAGGTTGATGGTATCCTTTGTATAGATGATCTGCCACAGCCTCACAATGTTGGGGTGATTTAGGGTTTTGAGTATTTCTACTTCTAATGGTATCAACAAGGTGTTCTCCTGCTCCTTCACAATAGTTTTTACTGCCACGCGTGTGTCTGTTACTAAGTGACGGGCCAGGTTAACTTTTCCAAAACTCCCTTGTCCAAGGGTTGTCACGATGTAATAGTGGTCAGTGACTGATTCCTCCTCTAAACAGCTGTCCTTGTCGTCTCTCTCCATGTTCCACACCCTACTATGTGGCTGGAAATATTCAGCAACAAACCACCTACCAAAGGAAGAGGAGAAGTCATGGAAAGCAAGGGATGAGATTAGCATGTAATTAGCAAAATGAATCAGTAAAAAAATAGGTGTTGCTGACACTGAGATAAAAGAGCACACCATAGGATGTTTAACCAGAATATCCACAAGGTCACTAGGGAACAGCTTGAAAACATGTTTCAGTGAATTGGAAAGTCTGATAGAGATGGATGAGTTTCTACAAATATGTCCTCCCAATATTTAAACAGAAAGACAAACCATCCAAAGTGATCAATAAGAACAAAAAGAAGTCTGATCAGTAGGACACAAGGAGAAAAAAGTCTTTCATATTAAAATGTCTTTAAAAAGCAGAACAAATCCCACAAACTGTAATACAATAAAGAGAAAATTCACCAATGAAATCTGTTATCTTTAGACAGGAACAAACCCACAATCTCCAAAAATAATCCTGCACATTCCAAAGGAGACGAGCCCAACTCCTTGTATAAAGACAATATCATCAGACTCCAGACAGTGGAAAGTCTCAATAATAAGACTATGCTACAACGATTGAAAAGGATTCAAGGACATGAAGTGCATGCATGCACATGCCATGATGCCATTCCTCATGTAGCCCAGTTAACACAGATGAGAAACTGAAGCTAACAAAAGACTTAACCAAAGGAAAGCAAATTGAATTCTTACAAAAAAAAAGAATCTGCTGGAGCCTTAATGACAATGAAAGGGCTCAACCCAAAACCTAATTACCAATGAAAATGAACTTTTAAAAGAAATTAAATCAAACCTACAAAATACAGAACAGGTTGGGGAACATGTGCATTATGTTTAATTTGAGGAGATCACCCCAGATTCCAAATTCAGACAATAACCAACTTTCAAGTGCTGCAGCAAAGGACAAAGCTATTGCCAACCAGTACAGTATATGACCAGGCATCTGTAACTCCTGGTAGTGGCTTCTTGTGAGGTCTAAGAAAGAAGTAGACCAAACACAGCTGGCAGCTACATGCGATGGCACTACTTTTGATCTATGGTGTATATTTGTCAATTTTCTCCTCCCTGGGACCAAAAGTTCAAGAAGAAGTTTCTTAAAAATTTTCATAGAAATCAGTTTCATATAAAAAAGTTTCATATTTCATATACAAAAAGTCTACCAGGGGCCAGAGGATTAGAACTTGACCCTTACTTGTCACCATGCACAAAAATTTATTCAAAAGAGTTCAGTGGCCTTAATATTAGGCCAGAGAGTATAAAAATTATAGTAGAAAGAGTAGGGAAGTCCCTCTAGCTGATTGGGCTAGGCCAGCAGTTCCTAAACAGAAATCCAATAGCACAGACACTAGAACCAATACTCAACAAATGGGATCTTATGAAATTAAACACCTTCTGCTCAGATAAAGAGATTGTAAACCAGGGGGAAAGGCAACCCTGCATTCCCACCAGCAACCTATGAGTTCCCTTCTCTTCACATCCTCTCCAGCATTTGGTGTTGTTTGTATTATGGAATTTTGCCATCTTGACCTAGGTGAAATAATATCTCGGGGAAGATTTGATTTTCAATTCCCTGATGGTTAGGGATGTACATACTCCCTAATAGGTGGATCCTAGTTCCAAAATCACTTTATGACATATTCAAAGATAAAGCTCTGTAATACCCACTGTAATCACAAAGATTATAAACAGGAGGGAAGGGGACGTTGGGCCCCTCATAAAAAGGAAATAGGGGATCACGCTTCAGTAGAGAAATAGGTCACCATCAAGTATTGCACGTACGTAGGGAGACATCTGGTGAAGCTCACTCTCACTTTCCTTCCTGGTCACTTGTGACTGGACGGGTTTGTTCTCCCTGATCAGGGAGGGTCTAGAGACTGGCAGATAGACGGTAACCATCCAGCAAATGGGACAATGACCCCCCCACACACACTGCTGTGTCCTACTCCTATTCTTCCATCTACCTTTGAGTCTCCTCTTATATTAAGATCTTCATTGAAACAGTCTTTTCTCTTTGGTTAGGAGGTAACCTTGGATACCAATCAGGATTCAACCAAAAACTTAAAAATTTTCATATAAATAAGTTTCATATAAAAAAGTTTCATATTTCATATACAAAAAGTCTGTCAGGGACCAGAGGATTAAAACTTGACCCTTACTTGTCACCATGCAGAGAAAGCAAAACTACAAACAACAGCAAACCACAATTCAGAACACCAAAGATCCTACATTAATCACCTGGAACCAGACCAGCCAAATCTCTCCTCATCTTGCAGAACAGGGGGTGGCAAGATTGTAATAGCCTAAAGATGGGGAGGAACAGTGATGTGCAAGATACTTCACACAAGTTAGTGCTGCAGCAGCCAGAATTGGACTTTGCCTGACCTGCATAATGGCTGATATGTCAATGACCCCCCAAAGTGTAACATGGATCACAAGGGAGAAGGCTCCAGGCATTAGTAGCCTTTGAGGCATGGATTAAACAGTCATAATAGAGTTCCCATTTTAATGAGGAGCCCGAGAAGGGGGAAAGGGTGGAAAATGCAAGGGGGGACAACTTTGGAGGGGAGGAGAGAGAGAAAGGATGGAGGTGCCTATTGAATTGGAGGTGCGCAATGTCCAGCGCACTGTTGCCCTCATAAAGTCTAGCATCTGTTAAGGGCACCGAGACCCCTGGAGGCAAGGGATTGACAGCCATAGTAGTGATCTTATGCTTAAGGGGAACAAGAGAAAGGGCTTATGGAAATGCCACTGGGTCCTTATATGTCATCGGAGAGGAGGACCCAATGGAGAGTTAGGCGTATACAATAAAGGACTCTCTGGGAATTGGGGGGGAGGCACTGGGGGAAGGGGAGGGGGAGGAGGGGGGAGGGAGGGAACTGGTAAAAAATTTTAAAATGTATAATTAAATTTTTAATAAAAAAAAAAGTCACATCAAAGTGTGCAAGCTACAAGCTGCAATACTCTCCTTGTCAAGAGACAACCATCAGTGGAACACTGGCAAGAGTGTCAAGTAGAAAACCAACAGCTTTGTGCTTAGATTCAGGGTCTATTTTTCAACAGCAATCCCACTAAGAGAGCTGGAAACCAGACCAAGAACCTATGGAAGAGCAAGACACAGACTCTAGTAGAGAGGGTGCTGCAAGGTATTCAGTATTACCTGTAAGGATACTATCTCAAACATCAAAAAGAAGGAGCAGTAACCTTGTGGTGCTAGAACATGGATTGTAGACATGCTGTTTGCATTACCTTCATGTATGAACTGCTAAAAGAATAAAGATAAGTACATGTGCTAAAAGCTAAAGAAAAAATTATAAAATATTGTTTTAGGCTAGGAATGTAGTTCAGTCATAGAGTGCTCAATGTTTTGAGGTTCAACACCAAGAACAACAGAAAGATTACCTGAGAACTCATTCTTCATTACAGAAATTCTCTGAGTGTTGCAAACAGCATGTCTATGATCCATATTCTAGCAAATGCTTTGGCACAGGTCATTAAAGACAATGTAGAGGAAACTCGGTGGGCCAAACACAAAGAAAGATACGAAAGCAGAAGTGCGAACTGGAAAAAGAGGGGGTATGGAATTGAGTAATAATAAATGGACTGGGTGTGACAAAGAATTCATTATCTTCCTGTATAAAACACTAAAAGAATAAAAGATGGGGAGACCCAACGATAAACAAGATACTCTGCACAAGTCAGGGCTGCAGAAACCAGGATATAGCCACAATGTGATTGGACCTTGCCTGACCTGCACAATGGCTGACATTTCAACAATCCCCCAAAGTCTAGCAGGATCATAGGGGAGAAGGCTTCAGGCAGTAGGATCCTCAGAGGCAAGGGGTTAAACAGTCATAATAGAGTTCCCGTACTAGAGGGCATCCCAAGGAGGGACCCCAAGCTATACCACTAAGTTCTGAACCCTTGCTAGTGTAGATAACTCAGAGAGAAATTCAGTTTCCATATAAACAGATGCTCTCAGAGTGGGAGGTAAAAAGCAGGAAGCACCAAGAGAGGAGGAGGGAAGAAAAAGAGGTGAAAGAGAGAGAGGAGAAGTAGAAAAAGTGGATGGTAGAATAGGGGGTAATGGGGAGAAAGGGAAAGGGCAGGGACAAAAATGGGGGTACCTGTTGAGCTTGTATAACTAGGCAAAATATGTAACAAAAATAAATAAAAATTTAAAAATAAAAAACTAAAACCTACCAATAAAACTACAGCTTGTAATACATACTCACTCTGCGGAATTCAGTTAGATCACCATCAGATTCCCAGAAAATATAGCAAAAGTCCAAGTCACACAGATCACCACCATTCAGTTATCTGCATCGAAGGACAAATATGGCCTCAGCCACTACACTCTATGACCAAACCTGCATGATAACTCACAATGGTCCCTTGTGACATCATAGGAAGTAACAGTGCAGATACGGCTGCCAACAATCCACAGAGGTCCTGTTAGTTTAAATGAGTGTGCTAAGTTTTTCCTCACTGAGACCAAATGCTTACTAAGACGCAACTTCAAAGATAAAGGTTTTGTGCTTTCCCTTTTAGGGACACAGCAGAAACAGGACACGATGGCAGAAGTGGCCTCTGGTCAGGTGGTGGGAGCAGGAGTGTGCTGGTGACATGCATTGCCCTGATCTTCAACCAGCCCCACTTTCCAAGTGTTTTAAAATGGAACAAGTGTTAAACACAAAAACATCTTGGGAACATTTGTCAAGTAAGTCATAACAAGGGCCTTCCCCACCGTCAGTTTAACAGGGCCAACAGTGGAAACTATAAGGAAACAACACAGCTTGAACTCAGGAACTTTCTGCTTAGAAAGGCACCCTACAAAATCCTTCAGTGAACGCTGTACTTGGATCCAAATGTTTTTAACATTTGGTTCTCAAAATTCCTTTTCTCTATTCTCAAGGGATCTCTCCCTTAGGAAACTCAGATTATTGGTGTCAAATACTTACTATCCTTTCAAAGTTACCCTGACGCTTTGTCACTACCATGGCATTTTGTTTTGTGTCCTCACATAGTGAAGCAAGACCAGATCTCAGTTCTTCAACCTTTTTTCTTTTTTTTTTTCTTTTTATTTCCACACATTAACAAACTTAACAGGTACACCAGTCCCCCGTCCCTCCAACCCCCTATCCCTCTGTGCCCCCCTTTCCTCCCCCTTTCCTCCCCATCTCCCAGTTCCTCCCCCTCCCATCCCCAGAGCATCCTTTAATGTGCATGCCAAGCTCTCCTCTGGGTCCTCCTCTCCGATGAGTTGCCAGGACCCAGTGGCATTTCCTAGAACCCTTTCCTGTGTTCCCGTTAAGCATAGGAACACTATTGTGGCTGTCAATCCCTTGCCTCCCAGGATCCTAGTGCCTTTAGCAAATGCTAGACTTTGTGAGGTCAATAGTGAGTTGGACATTGCGTGGGGCATATAAGGTCCAAATATGACTGCTTCGGCCCTGACTTGTGTGGCGTATCTTGCATATCATTGCTCCTCCCATCCTTGTGCTTTTAACAATCTTACCGCCCCCTAATCCGCAAATTTCCCTGAGGTTCAGGATGGGTAGAAATTAGGCTGGCCTAGTTCCCGGTGATTGATACAGAGTCTCTGACGTTCTGCATTATGGTTTGTTGATTTTTTTTTTCAATTATGCTGCTCCCACAATGCCCTTGGCTCCCCCCTGATGGGTATTGGATGTCACCCCCTGGCCAGAGAGAAAAACTTGTTAAATTAGAGTCTTGTTATAAGAGTATATTCAAAGGTAGATATAATAAAAGTAGGAAACTGTGGTGAGGGAGGGGTCAATCACCCATCTGCGAAATGGTTACTATCTATCTGCCAGACTATATGCCCTCCCCTTCTGGTAAGATCATACCCCATCAGTTGTAAATGATCAGGAAGGAAAGTCTGTGAACTTAACCAGATGGCTCATCACTTACTTCCAGTCCTTGATGGTGGCCTATTTTCTCTGCTGTAACATGATCCCCTCTCTCGTTACTGGTGTGGCCCTCCCCCATCCCTCCTGTTCATAATCTTAGTAATTACTGTAGTTATCACAGAGATTTATCTTTGAGTGTCCCTAGGTGGGCTGGCTGGGTTTGGTACTAGGAGCCACCTATTAGTGAGTACATACGGCGCTTAATTTTCTGTGTCTGTGATACTTCACTCAATATAATTGTTTCTAATCCCATCCATTTCCCGTCATATTCCATTAATTCATCATTTTTGATGGCTGAGTAGTACTCCATTGTATAGATGTACCACATTTTCCTTATCCACTCGTCAACTGTTGGACGTTTGGGTTGATTCCATGACTTTGCTATTGTAAACAGTGCTGCTATGAACATGGTCGTGCTTGTGCTATCGAGGTGAATTTTTGCTGTTTGGGGGGGTTATTCCCAAAAGTGGACTCGCAGGGTCATATGGCATTTCAATCTTTAATTTCTTTAAGAATCTCCACACGGCTCCCCAGAGTGGCTGTATGAGTCTGTATTCCCACTGGCAATGTAGGGGAGTTCCCCTCTCTCCACATCCTCTCCAGCATTTGTTGTTGTTTGTATTGTGGATTTCTGTCATCCTGACCGGGGTGAGATGATATCTCAGGGAAGTTTTGATTTGCATTTCCCTAATGGCTAAGGAAGTGGAGCATTTTTTAAGATATTTGTTATACATTTTAATTTCATCCCTAGTAAAGTTTCTTTTAAGTTCCAGGGCCCATTTTTTAATTGGGCCATTAATTTCCTTGGTGTTTAGTTTTCTAAGTTCTTTGTGCACTCTGGATAATAGAGCTCTATCAGATATGTGGTTAGTGAAGATTTTCTCCCATTCCATGGGTTGCCTTTGAGCTCGTGTTACAACCCCTTTATCTGAACAGAAGGTCTTTAATTTCACCAGATCCCAACTGTTGAGAGTTGGTAGCAGTGACTTGGATGTCTGTTGAGGAACTGTCTTTAACCTTTTTTCTATGGGCCCACATTCTATCATAGTGATGGACCTCATGCCTCAGCACCTCCAAAGCCCAAACTTGTAACACAAGTATTGCACCAAGACTGGAGATTCAACAAGGGTTTCATGGACTCTCAATCAAACACAATACCACACAAACCAGAGCTGGTTCCCATAAGCTGTAACCTGACTGAGGGGAATCCTTCGACGGAAGGACCAATGACACAGGGAGTCAAACAGCATGTAGAAACATCTTCGCTGAAGCCAAGTACAGAACAATTACAAAAGGTTTCATGCTAGAAATGAGATGAAGTGAGAGACAAAAATCTAAATCAGAAGAGGTAGGCAAGCTTCAATTAACAAGAGCTCTTCGGGCATGATAGCAGAAATAATTTCTGAGACAGAACTGCGTGCCTGGAGAAATCAGATCCTTCCCTAGTAATTCATAGGTATTATCTGGTGTATTTCTGGCACATTTGTTGTAAAGACTAGAAATGGCAAATTCCTCTCTGACTTCCATGGTGCATATACTGAGAAGCACACACTAAAAGTAAGAATTTGACCCTGGGACCAAATGTGGACAACAATGTGTGTGTGTGTGTGTGTGTGTGTGTGTGTGTGTGTGTGTGTGTGTAAAATACAGTTCTTAAAGTTGACAATCATGATGCCATGTTAACAGGACCTTTTTGTCCAGCCTGGCCAACTGTGATATCCTTATATGGAGAACATTTACAATTGGCACTTGCCTTAACATTGAGAATTAGTATTTTAATCCATCTTTCATCAGCCTTGAAACACTCTCCAGACAATAGCAAATCTACATGTCAGATCACACATCATTGATAACCTGCTGGCCTTTGACCAGCAATGTTTCCTAGTCCATCATTTTCCTACTCAAGAAACACAACATCAATCCTGGATTAGAAAGCACTGGTTTCCCTACCACTAAGAATCCGGACAGCAATGGATAATCACAGACTGTCTCCTGGATTCTTACCCATAGCTAAACTAGAGTGAGTTATTTGGCTCAAAATAAATATTGGACACATAATTTCACACATACCCCACCCCCAGACACACAAATTTCACTGAAGAGATAATTGAAATTTATCTCAAATGTTCAAGAGAAATGAGACTCAAGACAGTTGTGTATTTTCAACTTAGCTTCATTAGTGCCTAAACAAGAAGACACTGCTACCCTTCCTTTGGAAACTTCTGCTGCAAACAAACAGGCTGCATCCCTCCTGTCTCCTCACACTCCCTTGCCTTCCAAAGGTACTCCACATGTGCCATGCCAAACCAAATACTTTTCTTTCCTTGCCCCTTTCTGCTCACAGTTCCTTAGATAGGCCCTAGTGCACACTCACATCTCCTGAGCACTTCTGCTCTTCCCAGTTCTCTCTGTGTCTGACCCCGTGCTACACACCAACTAGCAGAACCCTTCATTCTCTTCATGTCTGTCACCTGGGACACAACACCTCCCAAGTATCCATCCCCCTGGATAATTACACACAAAGGAATCCCAGGACACAGAGGACACAGACACCAAACTTAGCAAACCATTGACACCCCAAGGGAGGATCCTGAGAATATCAGCAATCATCACAGGACACCTGCTCCATCACGCTACAGTCACGAGAGCACTCTGCAAAAGCAACAGCACTCACCTACACCTGCGCAACAAAGAAAACCAGACATTCCAGGTCAAGTTGGAAAGGACAATGGACGTCATCATAACTTCTTGCTTTCTGTTTGTATTCTTCTTCTTTTTTTTAATTGATTCATTTACCTGTGAATTTTTACCTATCAGATATGTTATGCCAAATGGGTTTCTGGTTTAACTTTTATTCCTTTAAGATTCACAATTGTAGCGTAAAATTCTCAAACCAGGTTATTACAAGTCACTCTATACCATTTTCCTGGGTCTTCACTTCCCATAATCCCTTTTTAGACCTACCGCACTCCTTGTATCTACATCGTTATCCCCTGAAGTGGTAACAACCTCTAAAATCAGCTGAATCTCAAAGCACACCAAGTCTCCTATCTAGATCTTAAGTTTCTATCCAGGCTCACAGTTATCCCAGGCTTTATACGTCCTACTTCTTTGCATATCTAATCTCCTTACTGAGAAACCATATATGGACCTTGTTAACATCAAGTAAGTGTCAAATCTTAGCACTCCACACCATGACTATCCTATCCAAAAACTAGTATCAAGTGACTGCAGACTAACCTTCAATCTCCACATCCAAATGGCAGTGAGAGCAGACAATAAATCCACAAGGAACAAACGAGCTAGAAATAAAATCAGTGAAAACAATGAGCAAACTCCAGACGCCTGTGTGTTTTCATGAAGATATAAACAAGTAAAGAAGCCAGGAAAATGTGCCTATTACAAAAATCATGAGCTATGGCATGAGTATCTACTGAAGGTAACTGATCCAGTGGCAATCTGGACAGCAAGAAAGAAGAAAATGAAATTAAAACATCAAATATAAATATGATCAAGGAACTCCAAGGCAATGCTTTAAAAAATGTGAATAGCAACATGCCAAACAGGAAAGTAGAGAAGACACATACAAAAACAGTAAGATGCAATTAGAAAGACAGCTGAAGATCTGAAAGCAAACATAGAATACAAACTTTGAAAGGAAACTGGGGAATACAAAAAAGCTGTAAAAATGTTAGGCACCACATGTACTCCCTAATAAGAGAATCCTAGTGCCAAACCCACTTAATGACATAATCAAAGATAAATCTCTGTAATACACATTGTAATCACAAAGGACTATAAACATGAGGGAAGGGGAACAAGGACCTCAAAAGAATGGAGATAGGGGAACATGCTTCAGTAGAGAAAATAGGTCACCATCAAGTATTCCATATAAGTAGGGAGACATCTGGTGAAGCTCACTCTCACTTCCCTTCCTGGTCACTTGTGACTGAACAGATTTGTTCTCACCAATCAGGGAGGATATAGGGACTGGCAGATAGAAAGTAACCATCCCACAAACAGGAGACTGACACCCCCCATTGTTGTGTCCTACTCCTATTCTTCCGTCTATCTTTGAGTCTCCACTTATATTAAGATCTTCATTTAAACAGTCTTTTCTCTTTGATTAGGAAGTGACCTTTGATACCAATTGGGATGCAGCCAAGGGTAGTACAGGAATACCAAAACTGAAATAAAAACAAAACGTAATTCAGAACACCAAAGACCATACATTATTCACTTAGAACCAGACCAGCCAAATCTCTTCCCATCCTAAAGCTCAGGGAACCTTGCAGAAGAGTGGGTGGCAAGATTTTAAGAGCCTAAAGATGGGAAGGACCAATAATATGCAAGATACTTAGGGCTGCAGCAAGCCAAGATTGGACTTTGCCTGACCTGCACAATGGCTGACATATCAACGACCCCCCCCCCCCCCCGCTCCAAAGTCTACCATGGATCACAGGGGAGTAGGCTTCAGACAGTAGGATCCTAAGAAGCAAGGGATTAAACAGTCATAGTAGAATTCACATGCTAACAGGGAACTCAAGAAGGGGCTCTGGGCTAGGCACTGAATCCAGAGCCCTCACTACGGTGGAGGACTCAGAGACAGGTTCAGGAGTCCACATAAACAGATGTTCCAGGGGATGGGAGGAAGGAAGGAGAAAGCACCTGAAGATGGGAAGGGAGGGAGGTGGGTGAAAGGAAAGAGAATGGGATGAGAGGTGATGACAGGGGAGGAAGAGGATGGAGGTACACCTACTGAACTTGAATGATTAGGGAAAAAAATTAAATGTGGGAGAAAAAAACAGAGACACTTTAGAAAACTCGAAATGGCAGTAAAGTAGAAATAAAAAACTCCAAAGATCTAGGTACGATACCAACAAAGAGTGTCAAAATTGAAATGGAATCAACAGAAGACAGAAAATCAAGACCTTAGAGGTAAGATTTAGGACTTGATACATCAATTAATGGAACTGATAGAATGAATAACTGCCAAAAACAGAACACACAGAAACTTTCTGTCAAAATCAAGATAACTAAGGCGGGAACCATGGGTATTTCAGAAGCACACACCCAAGAGAAAGATAAATAACATGCAATCAATGAGATCATGGACCAAAAACTACCAAATCTAGGGAAGGAGAAGCCCACCCAGATTCTAGAGGCATGTGCGATGCCAAATAGAACCAAAGAAGAAGGTTCCCAAGACACATAACAGTGCACACATTAAATGAGCAGGATGGTTTTTACATCGGACCCCGGCCACTTACCTGTGTGAATGATCTGGTATGTGGAAAAACATGTGACAGTTGGCATACCTCCTGAGCTGCTCGGATGCCTCTGGACCAGGGATGAATACATACTGAAATGCGCTTCATACATGATTAACTCCTACAACTGACTGCATCCACCACACTTCTCCCTGCTCCCTGGTGTCCACCTCCAGAGAAGTCAGTGGTTTTTTCACCGCTAGAAAACATGGAGGTATGGGAAAGGATCTCTCCTAAGGACACTGAAATATACAGGAATTGTGCTAAACTATCTCCTGGGGAGGGATAGTTCCTCCCACTGATCTCTCCTGATGGAGACTCTTGCCTTACTCCCATACTGCTCCCATGTTTCCCAGTATTGGGTCACAATCCTCAGCTATTCACTTCTACTAGAAATTTCTGAACTTCCAAACAAGGGGGAAGGACACTATGGGAACAGAGAGATACACATATTGATTTGCCCAGTCCATAAATGTGTAGACTATATAGAAAGGCAGGGAAAATTTTAGAGAGATGAAAAAGAAAAAGGGGGCCCTGAATCTGGAACCATGGGTATTTCAGAAGCACACACCCAAGAGAAAGATAAATAACATGCAATCAATGAGATCATGGACCAAAAACTACCAAATCTAGGGAAGGAGAAGCCCACCCAGATTCTAGAGGCATGTGCGATGCCAAATAGAACCAAAGAAGAAGGTTCCCAAGACACATAACAGTGCACACATTAAATGAGCAGGATGGTTTTTACATCGGACCCCGGCCACTTACCTGTGTGAATGATCTGGTATGTGGAAAAACATGTGACAGTTGGCATACCTCCTGAGCTGCTCGGATGCCTCTGGACCAGGGATGAATACATACTGAAATGCGCTTCATACATGATTAACTCCTACAACTGACTGCATCCACCACACTTCTCCCTGCTCCCTGGTGTCCACCTCCAGAGAAGTCAGTGGTTTTTTTCACCGCTAGAAAACATGGAGGTATGGGAAAGGATCTCTCCTAAGGACACTGAAATATACAGGAATTGTGCTAAACTATCTCCTGGGGAGGGATAGTTCCTCCCACTGATCTCTCCTGATGGAGACTCTTGCCTTACTCCCATACTGCTCCCATGTTTCCCAGTATTGGGTCACAATCCTCAGCTATTCACTTCTACTAGAAATTTCTGAACTTCCAAACAAGGGGGAAGGACACTATGGGAACAGAGAGATACACATATTGATTTGCCCAGTCCATAAATGTGTAGACTATATAGAAAGGCAGGGAAAATTTTAGAGAGATGAAAAAGAAAAAGGGGGCCCTGAATCTGGAACCATGCTGGTTCCATTCCTATTGCTGTAGTGAGAATTTCAGAACTACCAAGGGCTTCAGGCCCTTATCACTTCCCAGCCATAAGCCCCCCTCCCCCCTCCCGCTTTCAGAGAATCTTGCCCGTAAACCCCTTGCATAGGGAAAGAACATGCACTAAACTAGGGGCATCTGGTTTTGCCACATGAGGTTACACTTCAATCCAAGGCCTCCCCCAAAACACCACATTTCTTATGTCAATTAAAAAAGGAGAGACAGGGAACATGGAAAAAGCCCAAGCTTAGTGAGTCTTTGAGAAGTAGCCTGAGTTCCCAGAAGGTAAATGTAAGCATTTGGTCTCTCTCTCTACTTCAAGTTCTTACTTCTCTTCTGGGCACCTGTCTTTCTTTTAACTCTCTTGTGTAAGGCTAAATAAAATGTCTCTAAGCAAATTTCCAAGTTTACTTCCCTTTACCAGGTAGTCCTCAGAATATTTTTTAACATTTTTTATTATTATTTCTGCTCATACAAACTTAATAGGTACACCGGTTCCCTCCCTCCCCCCTCCCCCCCACCCCTCTGCTCCCCCTCCCATCACCCCTCCCTCCCCATCCCCCAGTGTCTCCCCACCCACTCCCTGGAGAATCATTTAATGTGCATGCCTGACTCTCCTCTGAATCCTCCTCTGGATAATAGAGCTCTATCAGATATGTGTTTAGTGAAGATTTTCTCCCATTCTGTGGGTTGCCTTTGTGCTAGAGTTACAATCTCTTTATCTGAACAGAAGCTCTTTAATTGTACTAAATCCCATCTGATGACTGTTGGTTGTAGTGACTGTGCTATTGGATGTCCCTTTAGGAAGTGTTGGCCTAGTCCAATCAGCTCAAGGGAGTTCCCTACCCTTTCAACTATGGTTTTTATGGTCTTTGCCTTATATCGAGGTCCTTGATCCATTTGGAATTAATTCTTGTACATGGTGACAAGTGTGGGTCCAGTTTTAATCTTCTGCATGTGGAGATCCAGTTTTGCCAGCACCATTTGTTGAAGATGCTGTTCTTTTTCCATTGGATTTTTTGGGCCCCTTTGTCAAAGATCAAGTGGCTATAGTTTGTGGGCTTATATCTGGGTCTTTAAACCTTATCCATTCATCTGTATGCCTATTTTGGAGCCAATATCATGCTGTTTTTACAACTATGGATTTGTAGTATAGACTTAGGTTTGGTATGGTGATACCTCCAGCAGTGTTTTTGTTACTCAGGATTGTCTTTGCTATCCTGGGTCTTTTGTGCCTCCATATGAATTTTGAGATTGTTTGGTCAACTTCTTTAAAGAATTACTTTGGGATTTTGATTGGTATAGCATTGAATCTGTATATTACCTTCGGTAGGATGGTCATGTTGATTCTGCCAATCCAGGAACATGGGAGATCTTTCTATCTTCTGGTGTCTTCTGCAATTTCTTTCTTTAGGGTTTTAATTTTTTTTTTAATTTTTTTTTATTATTATTATTTATTCAACTGTGCACATGTGTGTGTGTATGTGCGCGCGCGCGTGTGTGTGTCTGTGTGTGTGTGTAGAACCACGGACGAATTCGCGAACCACCATGGACGCCTCCACCTCCTTCTGCCCCGGGGTTCACAGGCTCCGCCCTACCAGGACCAGAAGCGCAGGCCGCCCCCGCTTCCACCTGGCGTCTATACGTGGGATCCGGGATCCGAACTCAGGACCTTCCACCTGCAAGGCAGAGGCTTAACCCCTGAGCCACCTCTCCAGCCCCTCTTTAGGGTTTTAAAGTTTTCACTGTAAAGGTTTCTTACTTCCTTGGTTAGGTTTATACCAAGGTATTTCAGTTTTTTTAGGGGCTATAGTAAATGGGATTGGTTCCCTCAGGGCTTTTTCACTTCTTTTATTCTGGGCATATAGGAAGGCCACTGATTTTTGTACATTTATTTTGTATCCTGCTCCCCTGCTGAACTTCTGTATTAATTCCAGGAGCTTCCTGGTGGAGTTTTTGGGATCACTCAGGTATAAGATCATGTCATCTGCAAATAGAGATAACTTGACTTCTTCTTTGCTGATTTGAATCCCTTTTGTGTCCCTTTCTTGTCTTATGTCTTCAGCTAAGATTTCAAGTACAATATTGAATAGAAGTGGTGAGAGTGGACAGCCTTATCTAGTTCCTGATCAAAGTGGGAATGCTTCAAGTTTTTCCCCATTGAGTATAATCCTTGCTGTTGGCTTGTTGTGTACAGCTTTTATTATATTGATAAAGGTTCCTTCCATTCCAACTGTCTCTAGGGTTTCGGTCATAAAAGGCTGTTGGATCTTGCCAAAAGCTTTTTCTGCATCTATCGAGAGTATCATGTGGTCTTGAACTTTGGACTGGTTTATATGGTGAATTACATTTATTGATTTGCGTATGTTGAACCAATCTTGTGTGCCTGAGATAAAGCCTACTTGATCCCCGTGGATGATCTTTTTGATGTGTTTTTGAATCCGATTTGCTAAGACTTTGTTGAGAATCTTTGCATCTGTGTTCCTCAGAGAGATTGGCCTATAGTTTTCTTTTTCAAGCGTATCTTTACTGGGTTTAGGGATTAAGACGATATTAGCTTCATAGAAGGAATTTGGTAGTGTTCCTTCCTTTGCTATTTGACGGAACAGTTTAAGGAGTATTGGTGTTATTAACTCCTTAATGTCTGGTAGAACTCTGTGCTGAATCCATCTGGTCCAGGACATTTTTTTGGTGGGAAGATTCGAGATTACTTTATGAATTTCCTCATATGTTAAAGGAATATTTAAATAATTCACATCTTCCTGATTCAATTTAGGTAAGTTGTGTTTACTTAGAAATTCATCCATCTCTTTTGTGTTGTCAAATTTCACAGAGTATAAGTTTTTGAAATATTAGGTTATAGTCCTCTGGATTTCTTGGGTATCAGTAGTGAGAACTCCATTTTCATTTCTAATTTTGTTAATTTAGGTCTTCTCTCTCTTGCTTTTGGTTAATTTAGCTAGAGGGGTATCAATCTTACTGATTTTTTCAAAAAAACAGCTTTTTGACTGGTTGATTTTCTGTATCGTTTTCCTACTCTCGATTTCGGATTTTTCTCCCTTTATTTTTCTAATCTCCTCTCTTCTACTGCTTTTGGGATCAGATTGCTCTAGTGTCTCTAAAGTTTTGAGCTGCATTGTTAGGTTATTTATTTCTGATGTTTCAATTTTACCTCTTAGGACAGCTTTCATTGTGTCCCAGAGATTTTGGTAAGTTGTATTTTCATTATGGCTTACTTTCAGGAAATCTTGAATTTCTTTTTAATTTCTTCCTGAATCCAATTCTCCTACAGCATCATAGTGTTTAGTTTCCAGGAGTTAGTGTACTTAGTGTTGCTTGTTGTGTTGTGGATGTCAAGCTTTAGATCGTGGCGGTCTGATAAGGTACAGGCTAGAATTTCAACTTTCCTGTATATGTGGAAATTCGTTTTGTGGCCCAATATGTGATCTATTTTGGAGAATTTTCCGTGTGCTGCTGAGAAAAATGTGTATTCTTTGGTGTGTGGATGAAAAGTTCAATAGAGATCTGTAAGGTCCATTTCAGTAAGGGTTTGATTAAGCTCCAAAGTATCTCTGTTAAGTTTTTTACCTGTTCATCTATCTCATGTTGAGAGGGCAGTGTTGAAATCCCCAAGAATTATCATTTGGGGATTGATTTCTCACTTTAGACGTTGTAGGGTTTGCTTAATGAATGTGGGGGGCCCATATTGGGTGCATATATGTTCAGTGTTGTGAAGTCTTCCTGGTGAATTGTACCTGGGACTAAAATGTAGTATCCATCTGTATCTCTTATGATTTTTTTTGGTTTGAAGTCCACTTTTTCCGATATCATAATGGCTATCCCTGCCTGTTTTCTGGTTCCATTAGCTTGCAGAATTTTGGACCAGCCTTTTATTTTTATGGTGAGATGGGTTTCCTGCAGGCAGCAGATTATGGGTTGTGATTTTTAATCCAAGTTTGTAATTTGTGTCTCTTGATCGGTGAGTTAATTCCATTAACATTTAATGTTATAATGGAGAAACTATTTTTAATTCCGGACATTTATTATGTTTAGTGGCTTTCGTAAGTGTATTGTTTCGCTATTAGGTTTTGGTGGTATTATACTTCCCTTCTGTTCTCCTGGATACGCTTGTTTTTTTCATCACGAATGAGTATCATTTCTAGCATTTTTTGAAGGCCTGGTTTGGTGGACATGTATCCCTTTAAGTTGTCTTTGTGCTGGAAAATTTTTCTTTCTCCCACGTTCATGACAGATACTTTTGCAGGGTATATGAGCCTGGGGTGACATTTTTGCTCATTCAATACTTGAAGTACGTTTCTCGAAGCTCTTCTTGCTTTTACTGTTTCCATTGAGAAGTCATTTGTTATTTTAATAGGTTTACCTTTAAAAGTGACTTGGTTTTTTTCCCTTGAAGCTCTCAGCACCATTTCTTTATCTTGAATATGGAGTGTTTTAACTATTACTTGACATGGCGAGTTTCTATTTTGGTCATATCTGTTTGGGGTGCGGAATGCCTCTTGTATATGGATGGGCCTCTCTTTTTTTAGATGAGGAAAGTTTGAAAAATTTCCTCAGGTGTGGTATTTTGGGATTCTTGCTCTGGTATTCCATGAATATGGATGTTAAGCTTCTTTGGGGTATCTCATATCTCTTGAATATTTCTCTTGAGTATCTTTTTGGCTTTAACAACCTCTTCCATTGAGCTGGTTAATACTCCCACTTTGTCTTCAAGGTCTGAAATTCTATTTTCTACTTTGTTAGTTCTGCTGCTAAGACTCTCTGTTGAGTTCTGGGTTGAAGATAACTTGTCTTTTAGGTCAGTTTTAAACTCTGCTTGTGTCTGTTTTAACTGCTCTATGCCTGTTTTTGTTTCTTGAACTGCTTGTCTCAACTCCTTCAAGTGTCTGTTGTGTTCCTCTTCAAAGTGATTGATGTGGTTATTTAATTCCACCTGGATTTCCTCTTTCATAGTATAAATCATGGTAATGATCATGTTTTGAAAGTCGTTATCCTGGGTCAGGCTTTCTTGGCTATTTTCCGTGGGTTTGTTCTGGTTGGAGTCTATCATTATGGGATTAATTCCTTCAGTGGGAGATTTGTTTTCCTGTGGTTTTTTTTTTTTTTTTTTTTTTTCCTCATGGATTTGCACTTTGACTTGGGCATTGTAGTTTTAACTCTTAAGACCTTCTTTCAATTTCTGTGCGTTTTTCACTGAACTGAATTATTTGGCCCGGCACGGCGAAGTTCCCGCTGGCTGATGGGAGGAGCTGGGAACAATGGGCTGCCTGGGGTTTGGGGGTGGGGGCGTGTGGGGGTGGGGGTGGGAGGTGGGGGGAGGCTTTCCTAGGTGGCCCTGAATCCCGGCTGGACTGCGGGCGTCCCGGGCAGGTGGGGAAAGGCAGGATTTCTTTTTCCTATTACTACTTTGGTTGTTGTTGAAAAAGACTCACCAACTGGCTATAAACTTGATAAATCATGGAGGATGTTTTTGAATTCCTGATCCTGCCTTCACTTCCCAAGTTCCTGGCATTACAACCACGTGACTGGCTTTATATGGTACTGAGGATGAAACTGAGTGCTTTATGCATGTTTGCAAGCACTCTACCACCTGGGGTATAGACCCACAGTCTGCAGTCTTCTTCAGTTGTTTCTTTGGTTTTGGTATTGGTCGGCCTTATAAGAAGAGTTTAGTATATTTACCTCCATTTCAGTCTTTATGGAATAATATAAAAATTGGAATGACCTCTCTAAATGTTTCTTGTTTAGGTACCTTACTGCTTGAACAGTCTTGCTGACTCCCACATTCTAAATGTTTTAGGGAATTCAACAGTAAAGCCATCTAATGTTCAACTTTTTTTAAAAAATTCCCTATTTATTTGTGTGTGTGTGTGTGTGTGTGTGTGTGCGTGTGTGTGTGTGTATCAGAGGGCATTTTGTGTGTCCCTATGGAGGCCCATGGTTGACTTTGGGAATCATCCTGAATTGCTTCTACCTCCTTCTCCTACTCAAGGATTTCCTAGGCTGTGGCCACTAGGGAAAGAAGTGCAAGCTCCTGCTTGGCATTTTATGTGGGACCTGGCATTTGAACTCAGGACCTTCTGCTTACAAGGCAGTGTCTTAACTCCTGAG
Organism: Typhlomys cinereus; assembly: GCA_023101885.1. Classification (NCBI taxonomy): domain Eukaryota; kingdom Metazoa; phylum Chordata; class Mammalia; order Rodentia; family Platacanthomyidae; genus Typhlomys; species Typhlomys cinereus. The sequence continues at coordinate 178,880 of JALPQD010000909.1, read as the reverse complement.
CCATCTATCCAGCCTAATGCTCAACTTTAAAAAAGAAAAGGGGTGTATGTTTGTAGATATTTTAAATTGCTGCTTTAGTCTCATTACTCGTTATTGCTTTATTCAGATTTACTCTTGTTTCTTACACTTTTTAAGATGTAGAAAATATTTTAAATTTCTGCTTTAGTCTCATTATTGGTTTATTCAGATTTACTGTTTTTTCTTATACTTTTTAAGATGTAGTGAAATGTGGAAAATATAAAAATTGCCGTTTTAAATATCTTTAGGGTATAATTTACTGGCATCAGTTACATTCACACTGTTATATAATCATTACTGGTCTCCAGTTCCAAAATTTTTCATTGCCCCCAAACTAGTTTTGTCCCCTTTTAAGCTGTAACTCCCCACTTCCTTTCCTCTCCCCCTAACTTGATTCTGTGTCTGTGAATTCTCAGCTGTTCTATACATTACATGTAAGTGGAATAACAGAAAAATGTCATCTTTTTTGTGTGGCTTCTTTCATTTACTGTGATGTGTTTACGACCCATCCATATAACTATCAGAACTTCACTTTTCTAATATCTGAATAATAAATACCTTATGTAATCTTGGTTGAGTTTCAGTAGGTTGTATGTGAGGTGAATACTTATATGTACTAGTTTCCTTTCTTTTGTAGTAATTTGGTTTCATGTATAATTTCTCCTTTTTCATCTCTAGATTTGAGACTTCTTTTCCCTTTAGTTACTGTAGCTAAAGGAGTGGCAGGCTTTCTTTAGACTTTCAAAAGATTAGCTTTTGGAGACAAAGAGATGACTCAGGGGTTAAGCTTCTGCCTTGCAAGCAGAAGGTCTTGAGTTCAGACTCCTGATCTCACTTAAAAACAGCAGGTGGAAATGATGGTGGCTTGCACTTCTGGTCCTGGAAGGCGAGATCTGGGAAGCTCCAAAGCAAAGCAAATAGGAGGTAGAAGCAATCCAGGGTGATTCTCGAAGTCACCCTTGGGCCTCTGCGCACACACACACACACACACACACACACGTAAAAAGAATAAAATAAACTTTAAAAACATTAGCTTTTTGTTCTCTTGATCTTTTGCAATTTTTCAGTTTTAAGTGTATTTATTTCTGCTGTGATCTTTAGTGTACCTTTCATTCTATTCATTTGAGCTTTGGTTTGTTCTTGTTTTTCTATGTCTCTTAGGTGCATCTTTGGTCCTTTCTGGTCTCTGGTGCTTAAGCAATGTGAAGTTTCTATATAATGACCTTAGTCTATTGGTATAGTTTTTATATTGTATATTATATACAGTTCCCAGGGGTCAGATAAGTTTTCCTAAGTCACTCTCCAACTTGTGTTTTGATTATGTTTCTTTTTTTATTCAATTGTGCATGTGTGCATGTTTGTATGTATGTGTATATGTGTATGTGTATGTAGAATCACGAGTGGCTTCGGGAACAACGATGGACCGACTCCACCTCCACCTTGTTTACTCTACCCCGGATTCACAGGTTCCACCCTATCAGGACCAGAACCGCAGGCCACCCCCGCTTCTGCCCGGAGTCTATACCTGGGGTCTAGGATCCAAACTGAGGACCTTCTACGTGCAAGGCAGAGGCTTAACCCCTGAGCCACCTCTCCAATCCCTCCAAGTTGTGTTTTGAAGTAACATCTTTCACTGAACCTTGAGCTCACCTGTTTGGCTAGACTGGCCACCATCAGAGACTGCAAGCCTTTGTAGTTTTTTTTGAACAGTTCTTTCACTTCCTTGGTTCAGTTTATTTCAAGTATTTTATTGTTTGTGAGACTATGGCAATTGGCATTGATTCTCTCATTTCTTTCCCAGTTGGTTTTCCTCTGGTGTATAGGAAGGCTTGTAAGTTTTGAATGTTGATTTCACAACCTGCCATTTTATTGAATTTTTATTAGTTCAATAGTTTCTTGTTGGAGCCATTTGGCTCTCTCAAGTATAGAATCATACCATCTGTAAGGAGGGATACCTTAACTTCTTTCTTTCCTATTTGTATCCCTTTTATCTCCTTCTCTTGCCTTACTGCTCTAGGTAGAACTTCAAGAACAATATTGAACAGGAGGGGTGAGAGTGGACAGACTTGTCTTATTCCTGATTTAGTGTTAAAGTTTTCCCCCATTTGCCCCTGCCATTCCCCATCATTAGATTTCTTTTCCTTCAGGGTTGTTGTATTGTCTCCATTATGTTTTTACATGTTCTCTTCATTACTGTCTTCTCTAGGACTTTGATCATGAAGGCATGTTGAATTTGGTCAAAGCCTTTTGTGTATTGAAAGGACCATATATTTTTTGTTTTTGAGTCTGTTTATGTGATGAATTATATTTATTGATCTATATATGTCAAGCCATCCTTGTATTTTAGTCATGAACCTGAGTTGATTATGATGAATGATCTTTTCAGATACATTTTTGGATGTGCTTTGCCAGTATTGTGGATTTCTTGCATGTGTGTTCATCAGAGATATTGCCTTATAGTTTCTCATTGATTGATGTATCTTTATTTGGTTTTGGTTTTGGAATCAGAGTAACATGGCTTCATAGAAAAAATTTGGGAGTTTTTCTTCCTTTTCTATTTGGGAAATAATTTTTTTTTAATTTTTATATTATTTATTATTTACTCAATTGTGCGTGTATGCATGTGTGTGCGTGTGTGTATGTATGTGTGTATACAACCATGGACGAATTCGGGAAACACCATGGACGCCTCCACCTCCTCCTTGTTTACGCTGTCCGGGGATTCACAGGCTCCACCCTACCAGGACAGGAAATGCAGGCAGCCCCCGCTTCCGCCCGGTGTCTATACGTGGGGTCTAGGATCCGAACTCAGGACCTTCCGCCTACAAGGCAGAGGCTTAACCCCTGAGCCACCTCTCCAGCCCCTTGGGAAATAATTTTAGTGGTGTTAGTTCTTCTGTAACAGTCTGGTAGAATTCTGTACTGGATCTGTTTGGTCCTGAAAATTTTTTTTTAGCCCAGAGATTGGTAATTACTATTTTAATTTCATTGGTTGTTAGAGGACTGTTTCAACGATTTATTTCATCTTCATTCAACTTTGGAAGGTTGTATATATTCAGAACTTCATCCCTATTTTACTAGAGTAAATGTTTTTGAAGTATGTCCTTATGATATTCTGAATTTCTTCAGGGTCAGTTTTAATTTTTCCCTTTTTTTCAATTTTTTTAATTTAGGTATTCTCTTTCAGATAATTTGGTGAATGGCTTGTTGATGATGATCTTGTTTATCTTTTCCAAGAATCAACTGTTTGTTTCACTGATTCTTTTTGTTTCCTTTTTCGTTCCAATTCATGGAGTTCTCCTGATGTCAAAGTCCATGCCTCAAGAATGACACAGGGTGGCACGCTTGTAATCTCAGCACTTGGGAGATGAAGAGGGGAAGATCTGGAGTTGGAGGCCTGCATAGAGATACCCGCCCTCCATCACCTCGAAAAAAGAAAAAAGCAGAAAAGAAAGGAAGTGTGGGCAGCATATTTACTGATGACCGTTATAAATTACACCTGAGTGCTGATGCGTTTTGAACATGCTTGGCGAATCTTTTACTTTCTGTGGGACATAAGGAATGTTCCCATAATTGTGGGAGCCTGAGAAACTCCATCTTGAAGACTTTTGAACCCTGAGTAGTGCAGTCAAAAATACTATCTTGCTTATTAACCTTGAAAGAAGTGAATATTCTGCCGAGAATGTGTTTTGCCCATTAATCATTTGGGCTACAAAGAAGTGCAATGGCTATTCCTAAATTCTGTAGATAAAGAAAGGAAATAATGAGCTGGTTTACACAGCTGCATTTTCAACTGCGTTTATTCCTCCACTTTGTTGTTAACATATTCTCTTTCTTTATAAACATTGTATGAAATAAATATTTGGGGCTGCCTGTCTTCTGCTCACACATTATACCCTCCTGTGAAAAAGACATTGGTGTCTGAATTTTAATCCTCACATCCCCCCCCCCTCGAGTTCGGTTCACAGTGGCTGCAGGACAGCGACAAGGAAGAAATGAGTCTATGTCCAAGGGTCCTACAGAGACCAACGTGGCTTGCTTCCTTGATCTCGAAGTAGCATCTTCTTCCCCATGGGAGATTGCGAGCATCTGGTAATCCCGTGGGTCCTCGGGCAGGGTCACAGCTGCTGGCTGCTGAAGAACGATTTAGTCTCCCTGCAGACAGGATTCGCGCAGAGCGGACAGCTCAGAGTCAACTGCTTGGAGCACAGCTTCTTTGACTGGATGTGAGAGTGCACCAACTCGGCCAGGGCCTGCAAGACACACGGAGCCCAGAGGCGTCAGAAGCTGGGAGTCGCTGGTCCCCAAGGATGCCCTGCACTAGCTCGCCTGCCGGAGATAATCGCCCTAGCTTGGGGCTTCCTTTCATCTGAGCCGGGAAGCCCTTGAACAGACCTCTGCAGCATCTTCTTCCCTTCCTCGGCATCCTCGGGTTTAGGCAAAGTGAGCAAGGAGATGTGAGGAAATGAGCCCTCTTACCCACCCACGCTGCCTTTGCTCTGAGAAGCAGCTTTTGAATTGGACTACTTACAGCTGGGCCATATAAAAAGACTGGGGCTACCGAAAGGAAAAAGGAAGGAGCACAGAAGGAATTCCATCCCATGTATGTTATTACTTGGAAGTCCAAATGTACTAATATGTGAGAAAACCAATATTCTTCAAGATTTTCTCAGAGGAGTACTTCCCGCTAGGTTCGACTGAAATGGTTGTAGCACACAGGTACCTTGGAGAACAATGGGTTTCCATTAAGAGACTCCGTTCTTCTGATGTTTTCAACTCCACACTGAATCATATGAGAAAGGGGAGAAAAAACAGGCAGATTTTTATTTCCTTTCTTGCTTTCGTCTTTGAGATGCCAAGTATTATAAAAGCATAAGCATAGAAATAAAAGAATAGACACACACAACTAGCAGTCTGACCTTGAAGGTGCGCAGATCTCTCATAAAGGACGGCTGTAAAAGGGGCACGTGGAATGATTGTTTTTACTGGAAACTACACTTTATTTTCTGTCTTCCTTTCACCCCACTACCTTTCCACAGGTGGTCCGTTTCTAGAGTAGGACTGAAGTTCTCCTTGATGGACTTCTCAAAAGCAATATAAGTCCATTTACTACTATCCTCTCTGATTTTGTTTTTCTACTGCATACCCTTGCAGACTTTCCCTATGCTGAATGTTGCTGTAATTGAATCAAATTTCCTACTCCTGATCTCAAGTGCAAAAATGAAGGAGATTAATTTATGGACTCTGAGATATATTGGGTCTAGATTGGATCCAGTGCAGAATAGGTTTGTTGTTTTGTTAAATATATTCTTACAGAGAAAAAAAATCTCAGGGGAAAAAAAAACCTTTTCTTCTCTCCAACAATATCTAGTTAATTATCCCCAATGAACTGAAACTATCTCTGGTTTACTCAGTAGCTTGCATCTTCTTTCTCACTTTCCTAGTGAAAGATGGTCAGTTGCTGTTTTAGTTGACATACACATGAGGAATCCACATGGGAACACACAATGAGATTTAGCAAACATCTAGACCTCAATGAAAGAAGAGGCTCTATCAAAACCATTTACACAAAACATCAGTTGCAGCAAAATAAAACCAGCGTGGGCAGAGGGCCTTTTCCCAATACCTTCTGGAGGGCAACCAGGAAAACATATATGAATAATAACTCTCCATGAATTTCTTCTCAAAAATAACTAGAAAAAATGAAAATATAATAAAGCAGTATGTGGTAATTGAGATTTGTTAAAGATCACTCTGTGTGTGTGTGTGTGTGTGTGTGTTGTGTGTGTGTTGTGCACCAGAGGGCACTTGAGTGTGTGTGCCTGTGGAAGCCCAAGGGTGACATTAGGAATCATCCTGGATTGTTCTGGGGTTTTCTAGGCTCCCCTTTTCAGGGCTAGAATTATAGGCAATCACCAAATCTGCCCAGTATTTTTATGTGGGACCTGGGGATTGCAACTCAGGTTCCTTTCCTTGTGAGGCAAAGCAACTCCTGAGCCTGAGCCATCGGCCAGCTCTTCAAAAATATTTTGAAGGAAGAAAAAAGACTACAAAATAGTATGATAAAAATCATTTTTTTAAAATGTAGAAATCTATTTTTATTAAAATACACACATAAGAAAAATGGACCTATTTTAATTAAAATACTAGCCGATGTTTTCTCTGAGGGGTAAGATTATGAGTACATTCTACTCGCTATGCTGTACTTCTCTCAATACTGTTTGAGATCTTCACATTTTGTAACAAAAGCAATAGAGTCATTTGTATTTCTTTAAAACTTTTAAAGGTAGCTGCTTCAAATATATTTTCTCATCAGAATAATGACATTATTATGCTTTTTTATTCCTGATAGGGACAAGTCATCTCTAATAATCCCCTGGTGTTAACAAGAACCTCGGATGGTAATATGAACGAATACGCTGTCATTCAATGCGAACAGAAATTTGTTTACAAATACACTGATGTTAACTCTTATTTCCACTCTAGTCTTTTTAGTGAGCTTACAATTTCCACTCTAGTCTTTTTAGTGAGCTTACAATGAGCCAAGGACATAGTGGGAACCAGAAGTGTCACCGAATGAAACTCAGGGTCAATAATCAAAGCTCATCTTTGCCAGTTGGAACTTGCCAGCAAACTACTACCGACGAGCAAATGAAGGCAAAGGAGTAATATTTGACTGATAACTAGAATAGACACACAAGGGAGGGTTGGAAGCTGGCTGAAGTTCTGCCCCATGCCCCACCACCTTGCTAACACATGGATGCAGTGTTCTATGGGGCCCAATTTCCATCCATCATACATAGAAAACCATGTTTTCTAGAAGAGGAGAGGAGGCAAAGGGCTTCCCAAGGCCCATGCTTCTACTCTTTCCGAAGCAAGATAAGTAAGCAGCAGTTTTTCACTAACTTCAATGACAATCGCATCCATCTTCCATGAGAACACACCCAAGGTGGTATTTGCTATTTCAATAATCAGACTGATCACAACATATTAGCAAACAGCTCATTAAGGTAGTTCATAAAAGAGGTCAAGGAAATGATAACACACTGCCTCTGTTAATTCTACGTGTGTCCCTGTGACGACATGATTCCTACGTGCTGAGGAGAAGCAGGGCAACAGTGCAAGAGAAGGATACCATTCCCTTATGTGAAGACAATGAATCACACGATAACCATTTCGCCTTCAGAACTGGCGAGATGTACAAGTGGTTTTGCTAAAGAAACGCAGGTGTTGCTACTTTTCCACAGACTGAACAGAATGGTACCTGCAGTGACCCTGGGCCACCTGCTTTAATAAAAGCACAGATGTACTCTCTCACTGCTGCCATGGAATTAAACTCTTGAGTCATTGTTCCAAACAATGGAGCCCGAAAACATGCAAACACAATATTCTTGAATGGCATAATTGAGATTTTTTCTTCCTTTATAACAAATGATGGCAGGGTGAATAAGTCAGTTGGGTACACTTACTTCCTTGGCTAAAACCTGAGAGTATTCGATGTCCAGTTCATAGAGCGTTTCGATGTGGTCACTGGTAAACGCTATGGGAACCAAAAGGATATTCCTCCTGCCCCTCTCACAAAGCCCTCTGATGGTCTCATCTGTTTGAGGACCCAACCAGGACATCGGTCCAACCTATGGGAAAGCAGAATGAATGCATGAATGAAATCTTTCTCCTGATATGTCCATATGCATGAGTGACCCCAACTCAGAGCACACACACCTGTCAATCAAGTTCACAGCTGTGGGTACACATGTTTGAACAGGTTGGAGTGTATCCAATATACAAAATAATATCATGAAAACTCAAAATATTAACCCTCAAGAGTAACTCTGACAAAAGAGGAGGACCCACACAGTAAACCCACACAGTGAAAGCTGTTTTCTGTACTAGAGAAGACTCCATGACTGAGAGGAGAGTCATGCCCAACAGGGAGAAGCACAAGTACAACCTGGGGAAAGTAATTCAGGTTTGTGCTTTGTATCAATATCAATTTCCTGAGTCTTGGCAGTGGACTGTATTACGTAAAGTATTACTGTGGTTGTAAGGGTTTATGCAGGATATCTATTGTTTTGCAACTTCCTCAGAATCTATAATTCCTTCAAAATAAAAATAAAGCAAAGACAATCAGTGGAACTCCCCGAGCCACTGGTCCTGATTTAGCTTAAAACTCTCTCTCTCTCCAGAGTTCTTTCTGCCCATGGCGAGGCATGAAGTGCAGAAGAGCCTGTCTCCATGGAAGAGCCGATCTTACTATTTTATAACCAGTCCCAGCAGACTTTCTCAAGAGCTGCTTGCCAGTGTATGAAAGGCACCTACCTTGGATTGCCAAACCAGTCGGTAGGGGTTGGAGTAACCCAGCCTCTCCATGACTCTGTGCACAGTGGCACCCACCTCCTGGGGATAGGGGTCTCCTCGGTTCACCACCTATGGCAGAGACACAATGACAGTCAGTTGTACATACTGGGAAGGGCACGAAGAGCCTGTGGCTGCACGGTGACGGGGCATGAATCAAGGAGAGTCCTCCCTCCCTGCCTTCAGCACTAATGACAGTTGATCTGAGGAGCCTGGAACTTCCTTGCTTCCACTGCTCCATTGGGCAGAGAACACTGCACACAGTAGCTCCAGCCTCTGAAGTGTCAAATTCCAGGTGTCTCGCTGTTGTTTGTGGGAGGTGCACAAGGTCTAACTATGGGATGGTTGTCTGTGAACCCTTTTCTTACATATGAAAATGACCAGAGTAAATGGGATGGGACATTCTACTGTGTGGTCCTGTGAGCAGTAGACTTCAGGGGTGGACTAGATAACATGCAGAATTATGGCCTTGTGAGAAATGCTTGGGGAACAAGAGGTGGGCAGAAGCAGTTCCTGGCTTGGACGACAAGCACTTGGAGAATATCATCTGCACCTTCTTTTTCTCTCCACCCTTCACAACAATGCATGGTAGACAAATGTGTGGGCATGGGAAATGTTTGGAAGGTCCTCACAAGATGGCCTACTAACACCTGTGACATTTTTTCTGTACAAATTTTGACATTTGCGTGTACACTTGACTCCGAATCTATGCTCTGTTATGTCAGTTCAAGGGCAAATATTTTTGCCTGTTTCCTTTATTCCTACATACTATGACAGAACAGTGCCTGGATACAGTAGGTACTCAATAAAATTATATATTGTTGAAATGAAATCCTGACAGACTATTTTTATGACATCACTTGTGCCTAAACAGCCACTAGAAGCATCTGTGTAGAAAGAATGAAGGCAATACAAGGTTGCCTTTGAGATGGCAGAGCAGTAATGACTTCAGGCAAGATCACCAGTGCTGAGAGACAACAAGGCATCTCCTAGAATGTTCCAGTGCAAATGTCTGCTGCCTTCTTAGGAGCTTTCTTCTGGTATCTCAGGTCACATTGGATGGGCCAATCAAAGGATTTGCTTCAACACCAGAAAGAGGAATATGAACCCGTTAAAATAAAAGGCTTCCAGAAGGAAGAGATATGAAATCTTAGGGTCACCACTCATGGATGAGTCGGGGTGAGCTGAATAAGGTTCCACTCTGGTGACTAACAGGTGGTGAAATGAAGTGGAGGTGAACATAGTCACCTCCACCTTAGACAGGTGCAGTTCACACCTTAGTCACACCTTCCATCTCTCTGTCTTAGAATGCATGACATGTCTAGGACACAATGCTTGCTCTGAGCTGATGAAACCGAGTCCTTATTCCAAGGCCTTTCATATGTCATACAGCATGCAAGGTCTTTCTCATCTCTCTAACATCAGCAGCCACAGCCCAGATGGGGGTATAGCCCTGAGCCTGATATATACTGAAATGAATTAAGGAGCCATTGGGTCACAAGCTGATGCAGGCGTATTCACTAGCCAAGGTGTGTTTTCCTTTCTCAACAATTTAGAAACTGAAATGGCTTCCTGGAATTCAAATGGCTGCTCCCAAGCTTTGAGGACCAAACTGGGATCAAGCTGGCCCGTGGGAAGGGAGCGGGCTGTACAACTCACTGCCCTGGAAGCACAGCCTGAGCTCCTTTCACAGGGCAGACAGGAGAGGATCGCTCTCAGCAGATCTGTCTGTTCTGGCTGCAAGAACCCTGCGGTTCTCATTTGAACGAGGAGTATTAATAAGTGGTCTACTTGTAATACTGCAAGATGAATTAATTGCTAGGAGGTTTTGAGACAAAAGTCTGATTAAACTAGCAGCGGTGAAGACGGGGCTTGCACTGGGCTGAGGATATGATGTGGTTGGCGCCACTTTACACATTTAGAAAGGGAAGCAAGCCCACCCACTTCTCTACCACCAGATCACCAAACAGTATGGTCGTACTTACAGACATTGGCAGTGAGTGAGCAGAAAACAGAATGACCACGTCACTCCTCTTCTCCGGTGGAAAATGTTCCAATTCTTTCACAATGTGGTCTGCGAAGCACTGAGGGAATCCCAAGGAAGGGGAAAGGGAAGTGGGAAGAAAGAGATGGAAGAAAAAAAGAGATTTCAGAAATTAGACCTATAGTAAAAATTGTGAAGCCACACTCAAAACTCTGAAACTCTTTTTCTTTTAAATGCAAGCAGTATACTGTCTTTGGTTTGGTTCATCATCAAAATGGATCATAGCGGCGGTATCAGGGGCCCAGGGAATTTGATGGGAAACTTCTAAAGCTCACTAATGGCTCATTGCAAATGAATGCCGAAGATCTGCTTCCCCTCGGGAAGAGCAGGGCACACTTCCAGGTGGAAAGGAACCGCAGATGGGAAGGAGAAGTTGTTTTAAGGCCTCTCATTTGCTGTGCTAGCAGGAAAGAAGCTTACGGGGTCTTTCTGCACCTTTCCTGCTTTCAGTCTTCAAGTGGATCACACTAAAATACATTAGCCAGAAACAGGAGAGAAATAAGAAAATATGCTTCTATTTTTATGACATCTTTCTTGTGAGTCTGGGATCCGCGCTGAGGCAGACTTCCTCACAACCTTCATGACACAGGGGACAGGCTGTGCAACCCCCACTCAACTCACAGTGGAGGCTGGGGAGAAGATGTGGTGGACAGCGGGGCCATCTAGCCACATGTGTGCATGTGGACAAGAACTCAGGTTCTGTCGCCTCCAGACCTCTGTCTACCAGACCAGCTCCTTCCCTGTGTCTAGCCGACACTTCCCCACACACGTGGACAGGTGCTGAAACGCCAGATCTGAAGAGGCTTCCTTTCATCTCACACTCCAATCACTCGTCACTCAGCTTTGAAAGAAAACACTAGCAAGGACAGTCCGGGGTCACCTGACAAAACTGGTGTATGAATGGAAATTAGTGCTAGTGTTACTGATGTGGAATGTTGTATTATAGTCATAGAAGAGACCTTAAAACACTCTCAAGTATTTTTCAGTATATTTTCAGGTGAGTGTTTTGTTTTCTTTCTCTCTTCTTTCCTTTCCTTGGCCTGCAACACTGTGGGGGGAATGCAATTCCTTACAACTCAGAAGCATCTCTAAGCCATCTTCCAAACTCTGGCGCCATAGGCAAGTAGAGGTGCTACTTAAATCGCCTAAAACCCATCTGTGGGTTTTCTGTGTGCAGAGAGAATGAAAGCGGCCAGGCCTCTCAGACCCTTCAATCACCATCCAGGAGGGCGGATAAATGTCTCTGAAATTCCCTTTCATTTTATGAACAGAGACTTCCTCAGTTAAGACACCTTTCCATCGTTCTGCTTCCACCTTTTCAAAGGGCTGAATTTTAATAAAAATCTAACTACTCCCTAGATCAGGGCAGGCAGATGCTGTGCAGATCCCTCCTTGCCTGAGCCACATGTCAGTGCAACTTACTTGCAACACCCTCCCTGAGGGGCCACATTGGGATTGGGGGGTTCAGAGAGGAAGCAGGAGCTCAGGCATTCTCAGGCCACATCTAGGAGCCTGTGGTCGAAAACAGTGGGCACAGAGAGCCCAGAGGGACACTCTTGCCTGGAGACCTCTTTTTTTTTCAATCTTTACTTCAGACTTCAATCCCAGCTTTAACCCTTGGCATGCTTCTGGGACACTACTGGGGAGAACCAGGGTGACTTCAATGATCCCTGGCGCCATCTAGTGGCCATAACTTTTAAGTACCAGTTTTTTTAAGTGAATGGTAATTTGCTAGAGGTCAGAGAACAGTAGAGAAGAATCCAAATAAAACCAAATGAAATCTGAATTCCTTCGTATTCCCTCACACCTAAAATCACTCAAAACATCAAACTTCTACTAACTGAAACACCCATCTGCCTGACATGTGGCAATTCTTTCCCAACTGTGTTCTCACGGCTAAAAGGTAGAAAATATAGTAACATCCATTGAAAGCTAGGGCTTTTTAGAATTGTAATTTCAACCAAGTCCCCATTAGTACAAATACTATAGGAATAAGTGGAGCTTGTTCGATCTTTCAATTTTTCTTCTCTTCTACAATAAGCCAGAACATTGAATACATCTGTTTTTAGTTCACAGCATAAAATGTAAGCAAGAGCACAGGAGAGCTCAGAAGGACATCTCAAACTAGGGAGGAAGAGGAGTGTTTTCGTGCTACATGCTGGGGGTGGGGATGAGGTGGAGTTCTTAGGGTGGAGGCTTACCTGGATGAGGAGAGGATGCGTCGGCCATCTGTCAATTGTGCTCCACTTCATGGTGGGCTTCCTTCCCACCTCCTTATAGTATCTGTAAATGGCATTTAAGCTGCTACCTGCAATACAGAGGGTAACATAGTAGATTTACCCTGACGACGATGGCGACAATAAAATACAGACTAGCAAAGGTGACAACTCTAAGCTCAAAGCCTGGCCATTCAACTTGCAAATGATCAATCCTTCTGAGTCTTTGCACTCACTCCCAGAGGAGATTCGCCAGGACTAGAGCCACCTGGCCACTGTCAAGGAGACGCGCTCACCTGTGGTGGAGCAACTGTATTGTGGGTACTGCGTGAAGGCAATGGCTCTTTCCAGTCCATCTCTCTCCATCTCCCCAATCGCTTCTTCGGTCAAAGGATGGACGTACCGGAATCCAATATAGTATTTGTGAGGCGCTATTAGGGAGCACAAATGGAAAGGGGGAGGTATTAATCATTACATAGATTCCTTGGAGCCATCCAATACAACATGGCTTCTCAGACAGCACCCTTTGTTCCTGCCTAACGGGCCCATTCTCTCTGAGAGTCTCAGAGTCATGGTGCAATCCTAAATCAAGAACTCATAAGATATATTTGCAATGGATATATTTCATGTGCTAAACCCTGTATAGTTTTTCTAATTTGAACATTTTTCATACTGGGACATGGCTCAAAACTATGCCAAAATAATAACACAGGGTCCTACAGTCAGGTATACTTTTGATGGGAATCAAATGCAGCTCTGGTGGTTCATACCTGCCTTGAGTGTTCCATTCTGTGACTATTGTGTGCAGAGGTCATCACAGGGCAGTGATCTGAGTATGGACAATCTCGCAGTGGGGGTGTCACTGAGAGGGGAAGCCGCACTGAAACCTGCTGTGTGTTTGGAGGCTTCGGCGCTAGCTGCTGTTTCTTCTGTTCTCCATGCTCATCTAACTACCTCCAACTCCAACAGAAGACAAGGCCAGAGCAAGAACCATTGCCATTTCCCAAAGATTTCTTTTCAGTGCAATGATATATGCATCTCCTGTTCATGTGTCTGCCTTACCATCTAGCTCAACTTAACCTTGAACCGCCTCTTGAAACGAATGTTTGAATAAAATGTAATAGAAAAGGCTCCATAGAGATAGGATGACCCCGGATTGCATAAGAACTCACAAAGCAAGAGCTGCAAGGCTGGAGAGGTGGCTCAGGGATTAAGACTCTGCCTCGAAAGCAGAAGGACATGAATTCAGATCCCAGGGTCACAGAAAAATGTCAGGCAGAAATGGCAGTGGCCTCTACTTCCAGCCCTGGAGTTAGAGTCTGGAAAATCCAAGAACAAAACAAAAAGGAGGTAGAAGTAATCCAGGATGATTCCTGAAGAAACTCTTGGGCCTTCACAAGTACACATAGCTCTCTCTCGCTCTTGCTCCCTCTCTCTCTCTCTCTCACACACACACACACATATACACACACACACAAAACAAAGCAAGAGTTGCTGGGACATACACAAGCTTTGTCATCTGATACCATTTTGATTTTGCTTTGTCTGTTGATGAAAACAACACACTCCTTACCTGAGTCGGGGGACAGCTCATCCAGTAGCTTCACCATGCCTTCGCCTTGCTTGGAAGTCCACATCTTAATGGGGGAGCCCCCTCCAATCCTTCGATATTGCTCCTGGATTTTGGGAGTTCGACGTTTGGCGATGAATGGTGCCAGCTTACTAAGTCATTGAACAAGAGGGTAAGTGAGTTTTATTCCACCTTAGCAACCTGAGAAACATTTCCTACTCAGTAAGGAAGAAGAGAGGCAAAATTTTAAGAAGAATCTACCAAGTTCAAGGCTTGTATAATAGGAAGCTGAGGTCCATGACGACACAGCCTGGCTCAACGCCAGCTAAGGGGGATCACTCACCTCTGCACCCCACACATTGCTCTAGCAATGTACTGGGACTTCAGCATGAGCTGACAAGCCTGACCTGGACACAAGTTAGTGACGTGTTAACATTTGCACCCAACAAGAATTTGGATAGAAAACTCACATCGCTGGGTTATTTGAGTGGTGTGATGAAGATTGAACCCAGCATTTTGTGCATGCTGGGCAAGCGCTCCACCACCTCTACCACTGAGCTACAGCTACAGCCCTCAGCTCATATATTTTTCTTTTACATTTTGAGATAGGGTCTCACCAAGTTACTTAGACTGGTCTTAAACTCACTTACCAGCTCAGGCAGGATCTGGATGTGGCTGCCTAAGCCCACTACATCCAACCAGACCTGATTCCTACATTGTTGTGTGTGTGTGTGTGTGTGTGTGTGTGTGTGTGTGTGTGTGTGTGTATGTATGTGTGGTTCATGTGTGTGCAGACACATGTGCATATGTGAGTATGGCATCCAGAGGGTAACCTTGAATACTGTTTCTCAGATGCCAACCATCTTTTATTGTTATCACTAATATTATTATTATACAGAATCTCTCCTTACTTGAAACTCAATCAACAGGGTAGATAGACTGAGTCCCAGTGATCCACCTGTGCAAGAAGCACAACCAGCTGTTCACAATGTGGGTTCCAGGAATCAAACTCAGATTCTTAAGCCATCTCCCCACATTTCTCTTAATTTAACAAAAGAATGGTAGTCTCACAGATATGGTTGCATATGTGTGCAGTGAAGTATGTAAAGTGGAATACTATAAACAGCTTAATGGTCTCCCAATGAAATGTATAAGTATTCATATGATTCTAAACAGTATGAGAAACTGAGCCAGATCTTTATAATCCAACATAAAACAAAATGCTTCAAGTTAAAAACAGCAAAGTACCAAATATTGAATATAAGTACATTCACATCTGGTTAATGAAGTGGGAGCAGGTCAGACATGTGTGCACACATTCCTGGATGTGCACGCTCTATTTCAGATGGAACAGTGCCTCTAGCTGTTAACTGGGGACTAGAATCCAAGACGAAACAGATATTTCCTTTTCATTGCAAATGCTTTCATGCTGTTTGCATTTTTAGTCATACGCATATATTAATTTTCATTGCAGCGCTTCTTTTGAAAGAAAAAAGGGCAAAAGAAGTTGGAAGAAAAGGCTGAAAGGAGGAAGAGGAAGAAGATGGCAACCATCCATGCAGGAGTACGAGTGAGTGATAATCATTGCTTCCCTGAGTGTTCATCACCCGTTAAGTGCCAAGTACAAATATATATTAAAAGTCTTTACAGGTACTTGGCGGTGTCAGGACGACTATAATTTCCAGGGCTCTAGGGAAGACAGAGCTCAAGGACAATGTTTGCTGACCGACTCTCTCCTGCCGTTCTTCGCCAATCGCTTCCCTGTGATTTCACCAGAAATGAAGGGATGCCATGACCACTACCAAAGATGAAAGAAGACTCTTTTATTCCTCAGATCCCTAAAGCTGAGAGCTACACGCAAGACCAAATGCACTGCATGCAACATATATGTCAGGTCCAAGTGCTTATATGCATCTTACTTTTGAATAGGAAGCGTCATGAGGTCTCGGTCCAAGAAGAGCCTCAAAAGGAAGTCATGAACTTCTCCGAGGGTTTCAGGGCCTCCCATGTTCAGCATCAATATTCCTGTTTTGGGTTTCCTGTGTAAAATAGAATGTGTTAACTGATTTGTCACTCTTGGTTTTGTTCTAGAGCAGATGTCTGATTCGGATGATGAACTCTCATCTAACCCAGACACACAGGTCAAAGCCTAGGTGTCTCTTATTGATGCTTTCACAGGGCCCCTTGGTTGGGAGCACAGGGGCCTCTGCTTCTGAGCTTCATGTCTTGGTTTCATCCATGACTATGGACTCTGCTGGGCTCCAAGTTTTCCTATTAACCTGTCATTTCTGAGCAGCCATCTAACTCTTAAGAAACACAGACTCAGGGGTGGGAAGATAGCTCAAGTTTTAAAGCCTTTGCTTTGCAAGCAAAGAGACTTGAATTCAGATCCCTAGATCTCATATAAAAATGATAGATATGGTGAATGAGCGCACATGCTTCTAAATGCAAAAAGAAAGAGAGACTCAAAGTAGAAAGCTAAAATAGTCCTAAAACAATGAGGTGCAGGTTAGTACCTCATGAATATGCAAGTTATCAATCTTCCCAAACTTCAGGTTTCTTGAGAACTAAATAGAAAGCCCACTGGATACTTCAAAAAATGGTTTAGAGAGCTCAGTGGTCATCCAGCGTAAAGTAAATTCACTCACAGATTGAAGTGTCTCCTGTAATCTTAACCTTCTGGAGCACAGTTAGATTCATACCTCTTTTCTGGTTGAGTTTGAAGTTTTGCACTTTTGACTCGACGAGCTGTGTCTGTGGCCGTTTCTGCCGCTGCCGCTGCACCCGACTGGCACCTCCATGGCTGGCAGGCCCTCCAGCTGCCAGGCACCACTGTAACAAATTAAAGTACTAGCATGAAGTGTAGTTGGAAAATGGTTTCTTTTGAAGAGGTTCTGGGTCATAATTCCTGGCTTTAAAATTGAAAGAGGTGTGATGGTGAGGGTGACTTTCCTAGCATTCCTCTGCAGGGCATCGAAAGCACTTAAGTCTTCTCCAAGGGGCTGGAGGAAAGGTTGGCTCCACCAGGATGGCTTTACGGAAACCTGCAGGAAGGGGTTTCAGAAGCCACATACATCTTCTCATCCTGCACCGGTTGCAGATTTGGCAATGAGCCTTCCCAAGAATGACTGTACATCCCCAGTGTTGCTGGAGGAGGGACAGTGCTCAGAGAAGGGACGAGGGCATCGCACACAGACAGGAAGCTTCTGATGGACAAGTGACGATTTCACTTCTGTCTTCAAGCCTTCTCTAATAAAGCATCCCAGACAGGAACCCAACTACTACTTTGGGCTTCTGGGGGGGGGCAGGGGTTTCTGGGAAAACAAGGTCTGTCTGATTCTCTTCTCAGTATGCCCTGCCCTGTGAGGTGTAGAGACTTCCAGAACTTACACTACACATGACCAGGCTCCCAGGACTCAGGACTCAATAATTCTCTGTCCCTCTATCCCAACCCTGCATTCAATTCCAGGGTCTGCACAGAATACTTTCCTGACTCTATCCTCCTGCAAGTCAATAGCTCAAGGTCTCTTCTCTGCAGGAGTTTGGGAGATGTCATGAGCTCTCTGTTCCACGCGGTCATGGAGGTTATTGGTTAATGCTGGAGGGAAGAACACACACTAGTGTGTTGGCTTGTTCTCCTACATGTGATACGTGTGCTATCATGTACACTCTTGAATTTGTGTGTGTGTGTGTATGTGTGTGTGTGTGTATGAATGTTCCACAAATCACACATAGAAGTAAATGGCAACTTTCAGGAACCGAGTATTGCCTTCAGGTGTTGTTCCTTGACGTCTACCTTGTTTAAAAGCCAGTGGGTTGAAACCCACTACTGCTACATAAACAGGCTAATTGGCTCAAAAGCTGCTGGAGATCCTGGGTCTCCACCTCCCATTTCCAGCAGACACGCAAAGATTACAGATGCTTATGCCATTGTGTCTGGCATTCACAGGGGCTCTAGGGACCTGTACTCAGGTCCTCACGCTTGCAGGGCAAGTGCTTAGTCGTGTCCTCAGCCTGCTCTTCATCCTCCTACCCCCCGCTTCCCAGGCTTAGTTGTAACATGCAGAGTTAAATTAAACCAAAGCCATCCAGTAAGTATGAAAGAAGACAACAAATCACAGAGGTTGTTACTCTGCCCCGTGTACACATGTGACCTCCTTCCTCACTTTTAAATCATCAGGATTAAGACCAACTTGAGATGAATCTCCTACCTTGCTTCTTCTCAAGGCAAAAGTGCCCCGCAAGAACCAAGTAGGTCTGACTCTGAATTCAGCTCAAGCTGGAGCCAGACTACAATCTTATAGAGCCTTAGTTTGTAACTCTTACTTTGTAACTCTGCACCTGCTCTGACCTCTTCAACCACTCAGTGAGGGTACAAATTATAAGAACGTGGTGTCTCCCGGCTACTGTAAGATCTCCTTCTCCCTGAACGGTCATATTCACCAGGCATGGCGGCACATGCCAATAATTCCATCACTCAAAAAAATGCTGATGTAAGGAGATCTCTAGTTTGAATCCAGCATGAACTACACAGCCAGACGCTGCCTGTGCACAAGATGGTGCACATTCTCAGCAGAGTCAATTATATGAGCTTATGTCGAGTAACCCTTACTAACACAAGGTAGACTTGGGAAGACTGAAGTCAGAATGGAAGTTCAGTTCCACTCCAATGAAGCCTCAAAGGCACATCTCCTTATTTCAGACAAATTTAGTCCTGAACTACCTGATGGGATTTAACCAAATATTTTCAATCATGCTGAAATGCCTCCAAATCCCTGGATGAATGAGATTCGAGCACATTCCATAGGTTATGAGAAGAGAATTTTGACTGGTGGTCACAAATGAAACCTCTTTCTGCAAGAAATGAGGATGACCAAGCTGGGCTGGGGCTACGTTCTCCAATCAGCAGCTTTTCAAACTGCATGTCTACTGCCAAGCCCTACTTACAGAGTCCTCTCCTCCATTGCTGATCAAATTCTGAGATAGGACAGTGATTGTGCTAATAAGAGACCCTCTTTACCGGGACTTGGGGTTAACAGGCCCAGCCCTCAAGGGCATTTCTAAAAGACATCCTCCTACTACTGCAGTACTAGAGACAGGGAAGGGCATGGAGGGGGATGGGTAGGAGTGGTAAGAGAAGAACAGAGGAGGAGAATGTGATCAAAGTGTGTGACTCATTTATTTATGAGGCTGTGGCAATGAAACTGCTAACTTTGCATAATTAGTAAAAACTAACACAAACAGGGCCCATACTGTCTTAGAAGTGGGCTCCCACCAGGCAGGACAATTGTTCTACACTTCGATTCTGCACTTATTCTGCCTCTTTGGCTGCTTCATCTTGTTTTATTTCCTTTTCTGCTTTTGAGACAGTCTCATAAGCCCTTAAACTGTGATCCTCCTGCCTCAACCTCCCAGTGGCCGGGATTACAGGCATGTGCCACCCTGCCTGGGTGTATGAGGTGCTGGGGACAAAGCCAAGGGCTTTTTGCATGACCCAACAACTAGCATACAGGACTCTGTTTAGTGAAGAGAGTTGACTAACTTCTTCCTCTGCAGCTGGGCCTGGAAGAACAGTATCTACCCTATAAACAACAGCAGCAGCACCCGGTTCTGAAGAACTGCGCTGGCTTATAGGAGAGCGATAAATTGACACTGTGCCCACTCAGATGTGCTTCATGATATTCTGACATCCACCATCCTATTCAAACTGAGGATAGGAAATCCAGCCTTTCATGCCTTTCCAAGCTCCCTTTCAAAATCAGACCGAGGAATGCTAAAATCCAGTAGGCCCTTGACTCATAAGAAACTGAAAACATAGAGAGAGAACAGAGAGAGACAGAGAAAGAGAGAAGCAATCCAGGATGATTCTTGAAATCACCCTTGGTCTCCACAGGAACACACAGTGCCCTCTGATACATACACATACAAAATAGAAAAAAAAACACAGATGTTTGGATGCATATGTTACTGATATCACAATATATGGGTAACCCAGGAAACATCTTACTAACTCTATAACATGTGCAACACATAGAATATAGAACTTTGCTTATCCACTTTCAAAATTCATCTCTGCAAAAAACTCAAATAGTAACCCTTTCCATCAAACAAAGCATTCAAGGACTATAATTACATCTTATGTCAGAGTCTACCACAAATGGAATCTAAATTTACTACTACAGCATCTTAGTCCTTCCGCTTAGTTACTTATGACTTACACAGTGAATAATTTAGTTTCTCATATTGTTCCACAGATTCCAATAGGGCTGTCTGATTTTATTTACGACAGGAAATGTTGGTGAAGATGCACTACTATCTCTTAAAGAATGTCTTCTGTCTCCTCTTACAGCTTGGATTTCTTACTATGCTCCTAACAGAGCTCCTATATCAACATTTGGAGGTCTCGACTGGATTCTCCTAAGTGCCACACTGACAAATAAGAACATGCTTTTGAAGTTTAAGTCAAGTCCCTGTCTGTCTGGTCTTTGTCCAAGTGCAACAAACAAGCTTTTTGGAGCAGCCATTACAGTATTTCCAGGATCTCTATGTGCCTGCTTATGCTAAATGCGGCCTTTCCTATGTCACCTCTGTCTTGTTTACCTTCATAGCAAGTCTATAAAGTATTACTTCCTCCTCCGAAGTGAGCTGGAACACTAGCCCAAAGTGTCTTTGCTCATTCGCTGCGTCTCACCCAGAGCCACATCATCAGCTGGGAACAACATATGCTCACCTAGTCCTAGCAACAACCGAGGTCCCATTTGTTCTTCATGTAAATCCCCAAATACTCTAGTGTGTTCGAAGTGATGCCTGCTGGCTGGAACCCAGTAGCAGCGGGGACCTTGTGGCTCCCATCAGCAAAGAAGGACTTGACAGGTGGCCACGGAAGGATGTCTGCCTGACAGTCCTCTTGGCTCTTAGAGCGCTTTATCTCCTGGTAATCCCGCAAACAATCTCATTAAAGGCACAATGATAAGATTAGAGTTTTCTCATTCTCTAGTAATTAAATAAAATACATCAGCAGACTTATCTTTAAAATACAGATGTGTGTATACATGTATGTATCACAATGGAGGGCTCTGAGCTTGAACTCGCCACCTGCCGGGGTCCTTGGGTCCTCTGGGTGCACAGCCTACCGCCGCTCCCGCAGCCCCAGCCGGGGCGCCCCGCCACTTCCGCGATCCCGGTCTCCGCGACAGGGACCAGACAACCCCACTTACGTGCATTCTGGAGCAGGGATCCCGCCGCTCGCAGAGTCGAAGCCATGCTGGTGCCAGTTGAAAACATCTCTGGGCAGCCTGTGCTGGGAATCTGGGCTCGTCCCGCAGCGCAAGCACCGTCCAAGGCAGCCGAACCCCCGGAGCGCTGCTCTGCGGGTTCTCGAGACCTCAGCAGCTGCAGGAACCTGAGAGACCTTGCTGTGCGCTGGCTGCCTCGCGCCGGGATAAATAGGGATCAGCCTGGTGGGCCCAGGGTGGGACCCACCCCACCCTGTACCCACCCCGCCCTGTACCAGCCCCGCCCGGTACACAACCCCCCCGCCCAGCCTAGCCCACTACTCTGCTTCCCCTTCCCGTACCAGAGACAGGACGCTGGACTGGGTGACACGTTCCCTGGAAAGGTCACGGCTCAGAGCGCCAAGTCCCCCAGACCAGTTATCCCAAAGGACTTTCAGTGTGGATCCGACCCCCTGGGCCAAAGCCAGAACCACGGCCGCGACTCAGCAAAGACTTCCAGTCAATCCCACTACTGTTAATGCAGCTGGGAGCAGCTTTTTCCTCCCTCCCGTTGCCTGTCTGCTGACAGCCCACCTTACACACTGCTGCTTTGTTTTGCTGGGCCAGAAGGCAGAGGAGATTCTTTCACACACGCATTCATGCGTGACTTGGTTTCTCCCTCGCACCCTCTGCAGTAGCGCTTGAATGAGATCGGAGAGCGAATATTCTACTGCTAATAGGATATTGGGGAAATGAAGGTTAGGCATTTCTCGGGGGGACTGGTATGACGAGGTTGCGGCATCATTTGAGGCGCTGTCCCAGTTTAGCCACTCTGCCCCTAACCTCGCAACCAGCGTCTGCCAGCCCACCTTGCCATGTATGCCCAATGCTTGAGGGAGTAAAGACTAGCTTTGATACAACATGACCTCAGATACCATGCCTTCTTTGAACTCTGGAAGTACCTCCTGTGCAGACAGGAAAGAAAGAGGGCTTAAGTAGCAGCGGTGGAGAGACGCAATGCAACCTAAGAAGGTATTGAAAAACAGAGCGTTTGGAAGAAGAATGAAGGGAGTGGGATAATGTCAGAATATTGTAACTTGATGGAAAAAATTCTTGTTGAGGGGTTAGAGGAAAGGAGGGAGGGAGAGAGAGAGGGAGGGGAGGGAAGGAGAGAAGAAAGGAAGGGAGTAAGGGAAGGAAGGAAGAAAGGGAAGAAGGAAGGAAGGAGGAAGGAAGGAAGGAAGGAAGGAAGGAAGGAAGGAGGAAGGAAGAAGGAAGGAAGGAAAGAAAAGAGAAAGGGAGGGAATCAGACTAAACTATAGTTTTTGTAGCTAAAATTTGTGCTCTTAGATTAATTAACTGACTTAAATTATCTTCCTTGTGTTTTTAAGTAAAGTGTCCAATGGATTGCCAATTCACATTACCTATGTGATCTTCAAATCCAACCATGGTCCCTGCTAACAGGAAAGTAAAACTGGCTCCAAGTAGCAAATTATCAAGAATCCATCCAAGTACAGGGTAGGCAAGGACTATGCCACGGAGTCACTGAGTTATTTCCCCAGTGTTCCTTTTACATTTTCTTTGGAGGGTTTCTTTTTTTTATGATTTATTCAATTGTGGGTGTGTGCTCATGTGTGAATGTATGTGTGTGTGTGTGTGTGCGTGTGTATGTAACCACGGGCGAATTTGGGAACCACCATGGACTGCCTCCACCTCCTCCTTGTTTACCCTGCCCTGGGATTCACAGGCTCTGCCCTACCAGGACCAGAAAACCAGGCCTCTACCCACTTCCCCCCTGTGTCTATACTTGGGATCTAGGATCCCAACTCAGGACCTTCCGCCTGCAAGGCAGAGGCTTAACCCCTGAGCCACCTCTCCAGCCCCAGGAGGTAGTTTCTTAATAAGTTGGTCAGATGGCCTTCAACTCACTGTGTCTAAGAGGGCCTTGAACACCCTCCTGTCTCAGCCTCCACCATTGTTGGGACCACAAGCTCAGTCATCTTTGCTAACTCTTGACTCTCAGATTATTGTCATTTCGATTATAACTGTTGACTTTCAAATAGGTGACCTTTGAATGATGTACTTGTCCCCCTGAAGCTGAGACTCCCTTTTTTTTTAGGAATAAGGTACACAAGAGGCTCCACTCTGCCTTCAGACACATCAGATGAAGTATAGACAAGGACAGGGAATTGAGAAAGGCCAGGGGCTTAGGATGTCTGATATGTAAGATCTTCTCTGTCATCAGTGAGAGGACCTAGACAAGTCACCCCCCATCCCCCAACCAGGGTGGTGAGTGTCCTGTTAGGTGGAGCTAACAGGGGCCTCTGGTTCCTCCCAGGGAAATACTGCTGATTAGTGAGGAGACATGCAGTGTCATGATCACAAACCAACAGCTGGGACAGGATCAATTTGTGTCTAACCAAATTTTGTCCATTGTTTATTTTTGAAAACTTATGCATCATTCTTTGTGTATAAAACTTTTAATGTGTATACTACAGACTCACAGACTGTGACTAAAAGCTTTATCAGTTTGCTCTATAAGAATTAACTTTCCTGGGGCTGGAGAGATGGTTCAGAGGTGAAGCAGGGCAGCAGAAAGTCCTGAGTTTGGATCCTGGGTCCACATAAAAACCCAGGGAGAAATGGCAGCGGCCTGTATGTCAGGCCTGGGAAGGCAGAACCTGGGAAACTCCAGAACAAAGGCAAGAGGAAGTAGTTTAATCCAAGGTGATTCCCAAAGTCACCCTTGAGCCTCCACAACACACATAATGCCCTTACAAACACACGGACACACATACACACATAAATGAAAAAATAAGATAACTTACATTTAAAAAAAGAATTACCTTCCTAGTCTATGGCTTACTGTTTGCATCAAACGCGATAGCTTTCCAGCGAGTTCGTTCTAAAGAAATATGAACGGATAAGTTTTTCTTTACATGAGTCCTTTCAAAAGTAATAGAAAAACACTCTGTGTGTGTGTGTGTGTGTGTGTGTGTGTGTGTGTGTGTGTGTCCCAGTCCGGGTTGGTCTTGAACTCACTATGCACCTGAGGGTGACTTTGAACTGCTAATCTACTGCCTCCACTTCCCAAGAACTGAAATTATAGGCGTTCACCACCATGCCTGGCTTTAAAAACACAGTTCTTAAGCCAGAAATTGTGGACTCTGAATGCAGGTTTATAAGAAAATCAGAAAAGTCCTTGAAAGACTCTAAATTTGCAGTGTCTTATGAGATTTACATATATATGCATCTACATGTTTTTACTCTCCGGTTTACATATTATTCACAAAATTACATCCCAATTCCATTAGGCTAAAAGACACATTTCTGCATTGAGAGAGACAAGCTGAACCCCGCCACTGAGGACAGGGTTTGTCTGAGCCTGGGCAACTTAATTAGTGAACAAAGCACTGGTCTGTCACAGACAGTCCTCTGAGCTCAGCCTGTGGTTCTCAATAAAATGAATTTGTTGGTTTCAGCTCAATGCTTCAGGAAAGGAGGGTGGGCCCCTAATCCATTATTTGCCATGATTGGCACCTCTGAACAACACAAACTAAATTTAGATTACTCAACTCTGGTCTCCTGAATCAGAAACACAATGAGGAAGGGATTCGTGTGAGAGAAACAGTGGCTACATGTGACAAATTGCAAGCTGTAATTGCTGCCCAAAGAAATCTGATCGACTGTTTTACAACAGAGGCCACCAAACCCAGATCAAAATGCAGTTCATCTGGACTGTTTCTTATTTCTTTCTGGCTTTCTTTTTCTTACTTTCTTTTTCTTTCTTTCCTTCTTTCCTTCTTTCTTTCCTTCTTTCTTTCTTTCCTTCTTTCCTTCCTTCTTTCTTTCCTTCTTTTTTTTCTCTTTCCTTCTTTCTTTCTTTCTTCTTTTTTCTTTCTTCTCTCCCTCCTCCCTCCCATCCTCTCGCTCTCATCTCTCTCCCCCTTTCCTTCCTTCCTTCCTCCCTCTCTCCCTCCGTTCTTCTCTTCCTCCTTCCTCCTTCCTCCTCCTTCCTTCCTTCTTCCTCCCTTCCTTCCTCCTTCCTTCCTCCTCCCCTCCCCTCCCTCCCTCCCTTTCTTTTCTTTCTTATAACATTTATTGTGTGTTTTGAAAGAGAGAAACAGACACAGAGAGAAAGGTCAGAGGGAACTTGAAAAAACTGGTTCTCTTCTTCCACCATGTGGGCTCTGAGAACTGATCTCAGGATCATGCTTGCCAGTAAGTGTTAAACTATCTTGCAGGCCCTGACTAATCCTTCTTTTCTTTTTTTAAAAAATTATTTATTTGGGGCTGGAGAGGTGGCTCAGGGGTTAAGCCTCTGCCTTGCAGGCAGAAGGTCCTGAGTTGGGATCCTAACCCCACGTTTAGCCGCCTGGCGGAAGCGGGCGGCCTGCGTTTCTGGTCCTGGTAGGGCGGAGCCTGAGAATCCCGGACAGAGTAAACAAGGAGGAGGTGGAGGCGTCCATGGTGGTTCCCGAATTCGTCCGAGGTTCTACACACACATACACACATGCACACACACATACACGCGCAATTAAATAATAATAAAAAATTTAGAAAAAAAAGAAAATTATTTATTTATTTGAGAGAAGAGATGTTGGAGGGTGCCCACACACAGAATGGTGTACAGTAGAGGTCAGAGGACAGCTTTCAGGAGTCGGTTTCTCTTCTACCACGTGGGCTTCTGAGGATGGAACTCTGTGGTCAGATTTGTGAGAGGAGTGTTACCCACCTAGCCATCTTTCACGCTCCCACTCACCCTTCTTCAATACTCAGAGAGCCCTTGAGTCCTCGGGAGCACTGACTTGCTGAGCACCCACGCTGTCAAAAGCAGTGTGGGGTAGCGTGGAGGGTGAGGGCGTGAAAAATTCAAGGAAATCATGTTCTCATTCATTTCTGAAACAAGCATGTGGAGGGAGCCCACTGCCCGGCACCTGGTGTAAAGTACTGAGCTGGACAGTCTCTGCCCATATGGAACTAAGAGCCTAGAAGGCTGGACAGATTGTCTGTGCCCAGGATGAAAGTTGTGGAACATAACGCTAGTAGGACCAAAGGCAGGAAGAGAAATAAAGGGATGCAGAGAGGCCGGAACTGTTTGTTCTGAAATGTAACCAGACATGTAACTGCAAAGACGGCATGCAGCAGCAAGTGAGAGAGTTTGCCAGAGAAGGGCTTTACATTAGAGGGACCAGCAACAAGACTCATACTCGTTTTCTGTAACAAAGTATTAAGCACTGCATAAAGAAATTTGCTGGAGTTTTTTTTTCAGTTCTGAAGGTTAAAAACTTCATACCAACCTGTGAACAGAGCCACACACTGCCTGAGTCCTGTAGGGGAGAATTTACCTCCTCTTTTCCTAATGATGGTTGTGGGCAATCCTTGGGTTGAGTGCCTATGTCACGTCAATCTCTGCCCCTGTTGTCACATGACCACCTCCAAATGCCATCCTGCTCTCTAGTAAGAACACCAGTCACCCATGACATCAAACTGCCATCCAAGAACATAATTATACCAAAATATTGCAGCAACTCTCAGCCCTCAACTGAGATGCTTCCTTTTGCAAGGGAAAGTGTGTCATACAGAGAATCACAACTGGGTTGATAATAATAAGCGACTGTGGACAGATCCTAAACAGGACATCTAAATCACCTCTGTCCGTTCCAAGAGTCAGGGAGATCGTGGAAAAGGGGTGCCAAATGTTAGGGTCAGAGGGTGAGAAGAGTATTGGTAACCAGGATCTTCTGAACATGACAGAATTACTGTAGCCGTTTTCTTCTATAAGACCTGCATAAGCATTGGCCTATCTTGCTGGGCAAAAATAGTTGTGTCTGATAATTCTGGCCCTGGAAAGCAGAGCCTAGGAAACCCCAGAGCAAAGCAGTAAAGAGGTGGAGCAACAGGATGATATCTGATGTTCTGCTTGGGCCTACACAAGTACATACACTCAAGTACCTATTTTGCAAACACACACACACACACACCAACACACACACACAAAGTCCTATCAACATTTACTGTGAAAGGGTCAAGATCTCATGAGATACCACATCTCTCTGAGAATAGCACCCTGAGGGTTAATGCTGGATGGGGGGGAGGTGTGCTACTTTCTTCAATGGTATATTCACTGATATGATCTGTGATAGTTAACCTGGGTGTCAACTCGACACATCCGTATTAACTAAGATAGGCTGAGAGCACCTTTGGAAAGGATCAACTGAGACCACTTGATAGGATTATACCCACCCTAGATCCTATCAGGACCTCCAAAGAAGAAAGAGGAGGAATAGAATTGGGCAATGAGGCATAATGACAAGAATACATGTATTAGTATATTAAACTGTCAAAGAATGTTCCTTTTGGTTTTATGTATTGATTTATCTCTTTGTTTCATGTGCATCTGTGTGTGTGTGTGTGTGTGTGTGTGTATCACAGGGCATCAAGTGTGCCTCGTGTGTGTGTGGTCTCTGTGTGTGTGTATAGTGTGTGTATCACAGCATCAAGTGTGCCCCTGTGCCT
The DNA here is from genome assembly GCA_023101885.1 of Typhlomys cinereus. Classification (NCBI taxonomy): domain Eukaryota; kingdom Metazoa; phylum Chordata; class Mammalia; order Rodentia; family Platacanthomyidae; genus Typhlomys; species Typhlomys cinereus. Next base: position 150,944 of record JALPQD010000909.1, on the reverse strand, counting down.
GTAGGAGACTTCCAGATACACTAGTCTGCAGTTACCAATGGCTTCGCAAGTGAAACCCATTACCTTCCACCTTGTCCAGTGGTAAGAAAAGCAAGGACTATGCTGAGTGTTTTAGGAGATCAGAATACTGTCTTCGTGGGTTTGCTGGCTTACTCAATGACTCAACTGTTTCGTTCCAACTATCCTGGACTTACTGGACACTTTTTTCACCATCATTTCACATGTATGTGCTGGTGCGTATGCTTGTGTATGTGCACGCGCATGCATGAATATATGTATGTGCAGACATATGCACCTGTACATGTGTGCGCTGTGTATGAAGGTCTAAGTTTGCTTTTAAAAATCATCTTCAACTGCTCTTTCACTTTACTTCTTTTTTAGGCAGAGTGTCCAATCAAAGCCGGAACTTGAAGAAAGGACTAGTCTCAATAGCCAGCTTGTGGGGGATGGGGGACATATTCACAGTCCTTGTCGTTCAAAGCTGGAATTGTAGGTGGGCTGTCACACCCACACAGCATTTTATTTGGGATCTTGGGATAGGAATCTGATCCTATTACTTGTTCATAATGAACCACTGAGCCATCTTTTTTTTAATTTATTTTTATTATCTCCACTCATACAAACTTAACAGGTACACCAGTCCCCTCCATCCCTCCAACTCCCCACCGCCCCCTCCCTCCTCATCCCCAGTGCCTCCCCCTCCTATCCCCGGAGCATCCTTTAATGTGCATGCCAAACTCTCCTCTGGGTCCCCTCTCCGATGAGGTGCAAGGACCCAGTGGCATTTCCTAGAACCCTTTCCTGTGTTCCCGTTAAGCATAAGAACACTATTGTGGCTGTCAATCCCTTGCTTTCAAGGATCCTAGTGCCTTTAGCAAATGCTAGACTTTGTGGGGTCAATAGTGTGTTGGATATTGCGCAGGGCATGAAAAGTCCAATTATGATTACTTCCCTAACTTGTGTGGAGTATCTTGCATATCATTACTCCTCCCATCCTTGTGCTCTTACAATCTTACCGCCCCCTCTTCCACAAATTTCCCTGAGCTTCAGGATGGGGAGAGATTAGGCTGGCCTAGTTCCAGGTGGTTGATATAAAGTCTCTGATGTTCTGGTTTATGTTTTGTTGATTTTTTTTCACTTTTGCTGCTCCTGCAATGCCCTTCACTCCATACTGATGGGTATTGGATATCACCCATTGCAGTCCTTGAGGGTGGCCTATTTTCTCTGCTGTAACATGGTCCCCTCTCTCCTTGTTTCTGGTGTGGCCCTCCTTCCCATCCCTCCTGCACATAATCTTTGCAAGTACTGTAGGTATTACACAGAATTATCCTTAAGTGTCTCTAAGTGGTTTGGTACTAGGAACCACCTATTAGGGAGTACATATGGCACTTAATTTTCTGTGTCTGGGATACTTCACTCAAATAATTGTTTCTAATTCCATCCATTTCCTGGCAAATTCCATCAATTCATCATTTTTGATGGCTGAGTAGTACTCCATTGTATAGATTTACCACAGTTTCCTTATCCACTCGTCAACTGTTGGACATTTGGGCTGATTCCATGACTTTGTTAACAGTGCTGCTACGAACATTCGCTTGTGCTATCCAGGTGAATTTTTGCTGCATAGAGGGTTATTCCCAGAAGTGGAATAGCAAGGTCATATGGCATTTCAATCTTTAATTTCTTTAAGAATCTGCAGATGGCTCACCAGATTGGCTGTATGAGCCTGCATTCCCACCATCAATGTAGGAGAGTTCCCCTCTCTCCACATCCTCTCCAGCATTTGTTGTTGTTTGTATTGTGGATTTTTGCCATCCTGACCGGGGTTAGATGATATCTCAGGGAAGTTTTGATTTGCATTTCCCTGATGGCTAATGATGTGGAGCATTTTTTAAGATACTTGTCTAACAATTTTTTTGTTTTTTTATATAATACATTTTTTATTATTTCAGCTCATACAAACTTAGGCACACCAGTTCCCTCCCTCCCTCCTCTTCCTCCCCCGAACCCCCTGCTCCCCCTTCCCTCACCCCTTCCTCCCCATCCCCCATGCCTCCCGCCCCAATTCCCAGAGTCCTTTGTTGAGCATGCCTGACTCGCCTCTGGGCCCTCCTCTCCGATGACGTACAAGGACCCAGTGGCCTTCCCTGAACCCTTTCCGTGTTCCCCTTAAGTATAGGAACTCTACTGTGGCTGTCAATCCCTTGCCTCCAAGGATCTTGGTGCCTTTAGCAGATGCTAGACTTTGTGAGGTCAATAGTGTGTTGGACATTGCGCGGGCATGCAATGCCCAATTATGATTGCTTCGGTCCTAACTTCTGTGGAGTATCTTGCAAATCATTGCTCCTCCATCCTTTTGCTGGGATTACTGATGATCTCCATACCAAAGCAGCTTTTACCTGAACTCTGGTCCTTCTGCTTGCAGGGCAGCACCTTATGCACTGAGCCATCTTCCCAGCCCCAGTATAATAGCTACTTCCAGGCTATTTGCTGGTATCTGTTGTCACCTGTGGCTTAGTTGCAAATGCCAGTTTAACAACTGCTGAGTCTCTGTAGGTACATTCGTGAGGAGATTTTTTAGTGAGGTAATTCCCAAGTAAACCTGTGGGAGATCATCTAGTTAATGTGAGAAGATGCAGTTCCTAGAGCCTGGAACTAGTTCCTGGGCAGGTAAATAAGATAGAGAGAACTGGTTGGAAATTGGCAGACTGGCAAGACAGTTAGTTCCTCCTGTGGATATGGTGTGGCCAGTTCTCTCTGCTCCGTTGTTGGCATGAACTCTCCTGCCATGCTGATGAAATGTAACCAAAAGTCATGAGTAAGAAGAAACTTCCTGTTCCCTTCTATTGCTTGGATCCTGTATGCATTCAGCAACAGGGAGAAGAAACGAATACCTCATCCTTCTGAGTTTTGTGAAGTTTTTCTTTGTTGTTGTTGTTATTGTTGTCGTTGTTGTTGTTGTTTAGCTAGGACATAGAGCTGTTTTATACAATTAAAAAATGAGAGAAGTTTGTGGAAAGCTTGCATTTCTAAGGTAAAGCAGGCAAGTCGACTGTTTCTCAAGTTCACTGAGTAGATCGCACAGTTTGCAGACGATGCATGATTTGTGAAAAGTCATTTCTGCCTAAGGTAGCAAGCCGCTTTCCATCTACTCAGATGCTCATTTATTATTTACTTCTGGAAGGGAAACCCGGGGTCTCACACATGCCAGGTAAGTGCTCAGCACTGAGCCAAACCCCAGCCCTGGAATCCAAACTGTAAGTGCATTGACGTCTAGAGTCTCAGGTTCTCTCCTGCCCAGTGCTTCCTTCTGTTGAGCTCCTAAGGACTTGCAGTGAACCCTGAGCCTGCTGTAGAACACAGCATTGCAGTATCTTGGGACTTTGCTCTGTTAGTGGACTAGATTTCTGTAGAATTTGCAAATGCTTTCAGAAGGGCTTGGCCCTCAGTACAGAATCCCCTGCAGCTCTCACAGAGACAACTCCAACACCAGTTGATGTGAACACGCTCTTATTTTCTTAAATTCCAACTCCTTGAGGCCCCTGCCCACAGGATTGGTTTTGGATTGATGATTCAATCCACCAGAAGGCACAAAGGTTCCCTCTCACCTCAGTGTTAGGTTTGGAGTTTAGATGACCCCCAAAAGCCCACAAATTGAAGGCTCATTGATCAGCCGGTTGGCACAGTTGGGAGGTGGCAGAATTGTTGAGGGTGGGACCTAGTAGAAGGGAATTATATAGCTGGAGACAGGCCCTTGAGGGAGCTATTCAGAGCCGGGCCCCTTTTCTGTCTTGCTTCCCGACTGACATGAGGTTGGGCAGTCTCCTCTGTTCTGCACTAGAGTGAGAGGGACGTGTGCTGAAATAAGCCCGTCCTCCTCCTACATTCATCATAACAGGTGTTTGTCCCAGCAACAGGATGACTAACGAGATCATCTTCAGCAAATCCCTTCAGTGTAGTTGTTGTTAGCATCTCTGGAAAACCCACCCTGTGTCCATTGGGGTGATACAAGCAGACCGACTGTCCAATGACTTCTGCCTTTCCCTTGCAGGGCTCACGAGTGGCTGAGGGTTCTACAACTTAGAACTGAAAGCCTTGGTCTCTGGTTTCTTATACTTTGTTGATGAGATTTAAACCTTACTCAACACAACTGAATCCAATTACTGCAGAAAGCTCACAGAGAAATATCTCCTCTCATTGATCATGATTCTGAACTACTCCTACACCACAAAGAAACCCAAGATGCAGGTAACCTCAAACTTTTCTTCCTGCCCCTAACTTTTCAAGTTCAGGGAGGGCAGCAGCCTTCTGGTCCTGCTTTTCCTAAATGGGACACTCGTGCCATCTACTGGTTAATCTATGGGTAAACTGTATTTACTCTGAGCTAGTCTTCTAATTTCACATTTACATTAGAGGAATTTCTCTTTTCTATCCTGGGTCCTTTGAGTCACCCTGGACAGCACCAGGCAAGATTTCTTCCTGAGCCCTAATCTCTACCCAGGCTTTGAAATGTCTTCATTCATATGAGTGGCCCATTATCTCCCCTTCAATCCTGGTGGAATCTGTTCAATCTTATAGAAATACGTTATGGCCTTTCCTTCATTCCCTTCCATCAAAGACCCTGTATCCCACTGCTTTTCTTTTACAAGCTTTCAAAAATGTAAGTTTTAACTGACGAAATTATCTGCACCAGCAAGAAGATTCAAAACACCACACAACATGAAGTGTCTATGAGGAGTTAAATAACACAAGCTCCGTCTCTAATTTGTCACTGGTTATAATGAGAATGACTTATCTCTCCTTAGTGCCTCAGAGTGGTTACTATTGTCGACGTAATAGGCTCGAGAACTAACTAGGCAGCAAATCTCTGGGCATGTTTGTGAGGGAATTACTAGATTGGGTTAATTGAAGTGGGAAGACCCTCTGTAAATGCGGCTGTACCAGTCCATGGGCTGTGGTCCTGGGCTCAATAAAAGAAGCAACTTGAGCACCTAGTCATCTGTCAATGCTTCTTACCTGTGGCAGCAATATGACCCACTGCCTCACATCCTATTGTCATGCTTTCCCTACCAGAATGGACTGTACCCTCAAACCAGTGTCAAAAGAAATTCTTTCGTCCCTAAGTTTGCTTTTGTCAGGTATTTGGTCACGTTAATTAAGAAAGTAACAAATCCAGAGCATTTTCAAGACAATGATACTTGATCATTATGTGTAGCCACTGTGTTGCACAGTGAATCTCCTCACCTCATTAACACAGTGTAACCAACATTATAAATAACCTTTTTACAAACTACATTAACTCTGTTGTTTCCATACCCAACATGAAATGAGTTTGCCTAATCTTAAGTTATTAAATTTTCTTTTAACACTAACAAAGGGACTGGGAATGCTGGAGAAGCATTCTGTAATCTCTTTTTTGTACTAATTTCTTTATTTTTTGATGGTCTCAAATATGTATGGAATGGATTTAAAGCATTGCACCCCATATTACTCAACCTCACCACCCATTATTTTAAAGCTTGTTTTATTTATTTTGTGTGTGTATATTCTACTGTGTGTCTAGTGTGTGCGGGTAAGTGTTCCTGTGTAATCACTTACATTTATTGTAACTATTTGGATTTAAGTCTGCCATCTCACTCAGAACCTTTCATTTGTCCTGCCTAACCAATGTTTTATTTTTGCCTTTAGAGTGGCTGTTTTTCATTTTACTGTTTCTTAACTTTCCCCTATTAGCTTGAATTAATGGACTCTTTCATTGTTACTCTAGCTCTCATAAGTTACATTTTTGATTTATTAACATCCAAAATTAATTGGTACGTTAGTGTCTTCTTAAAGTTCTTTTCAGCCAATGCAAAGACCTAATATCTTACTTTTCCTGTAATAAAATACCCCAGCAAAGGCAATTGAAGGAAGGAAGGAATTATTTTGGCTCATAGTTCAAGGTACCATCCATCATGTAGGGGAGTCAGAGCACTGAAGCAGCTGGCCAGCATAGCAGTCAGGGAGAAGAGAGAAATGGAGGCTGGTACTCAGCCAGCTTCCTTCTTTCTTATGCAGCCCAGGACCCAAGGGGATGGTGCTGCCCCTCCTTGAGGGTGGGTCTGCCCACTTCAATTACCTTAACGAGACACTCAATGGCATATCCAGACACTCTGTCACATGTGTGCCTGGTGTACTGTCTTTCAGGTGACTCTAGATCTTGTCCAGTTGATAATTAATATTACCTGTCACACTTAACCCCTTAACAACATGAAAATTTCTTTCAACTTATAAATCATATTTGTTATTTCTTATTCGCCCCCAGGGAGTTGTTTCATCTGCTGTGGTCTGGATCTTCCCTCTTCAATTAGATAATTTCTCCCAAACTTGTTCAGGGTTTGCCTTAACTGGTTGAGAAGGAATTTGGTTGAGAAGCACTGGTGGGACCACTACCCATTTAGAGACTTGCCTATCAGAAGTGCCTAAAGGCTCAGTTCTCAAGGGTTAGGTTCACACAATTGTATCCAAGTGTCACTTGGATGAACAGGAAACTCCTCTGGTCATTTCTACCTGTTGGTACTGGTTCTCCTTTGAGGCCCCAGGGAGCTCAGCCTTGTTTATTGGTGGCAGTTCCTTTTGATGGTTATCAAGCATCTTACTTCCCTCAGGTCATAACCATGCAGTCTGGCTCACTTTAGTTGGCTTCAGGAAGTACCTGTGCAAGAAATTGAAATAGCATGGGATTAGCAGGAAAAACACTGGACTAGAATTTGGATTCATATGTTTCAGCTTTGAGACATATTCATAAATGCCTGTACTGAGTCATATGCTTCTTTTTCTATGTCTGCAGAGCCCAGTGTATTAGGAAAAATGTTGTCTGTGTAGTCCTGTGTTTCAGGGAATATAAGCCTCATGGCAAGTCCCTAAGTGGGTAGTGGTCCGACCAGTGCTTCTCAACCAAAGATGACATCGTCCCTTAGAGGAGGACATTTGGCAATGTCTGTAGACATTTTTTTCATATAGTAGCTTTTGTCACCATAATAAATGCTGAAGTGATCAATTATTTTTTTTAAAAATTATTATTATTTATTCAATTGAGCGTGTGTGTGTGTGTGTGTGTGTGTGTGTGTGTGTGTGTAGAACCACGGGTGAATTTGGGAACCATCGTGGATTGCCTCCACCTCCTCCTTGTTTACTCTGTCCCGGGATTCACAGGCTCCGCCCTACTGGGACCAGAAACGCAGGCCGCCCCCGCTTCCATCCGGCGGTTATAGGTGGGCTCTAGGATTCAAACTCAGGACCTTCCACCTGCAAGGCAGAGGCTTAACCCCTGAGCACCTCTCCAGCCCCTGAAGTGATTAGTTATTAAGAGAAAAGGTTTACTCTGACTGAGGATTTTACAGGTTTCAAACCACTGATGAGTGAACCCCCTTGCTTTTGGGTCAGTGGTGGTGAGTCATAGTGGGAGCGTACAATGGACCAAATTGATTCCTCCCAATGGAGAAGTGGAAAAGAGGAAGAGGAAAGTACTCGGGTCCCAAAGTCCCTTCAACAGCATTTCCCCAATGACTTTCCCATAAGGTATCACCTCCTACAGATGCCATTATCTCAAATAACCACATACTGGGAACCAGGCCTTTGATGTTCCAGGTTCAGCTGTACCACAAAACTAGATGGGATTCTATTGCATCCCAGGGTAAAGGCCAGGAACCAAACATCCTATAAGGCAATGAGAATCCCCTCTTCTCCTCTCCAACAAAAGATTATCTAGTCCAACACATTGATAGCGCTAAAGTTGAGAAACCTGATCTAACCAATCATGAGGTCCCAGTCCTCTGAAAATGGTTAACACAAAAGGACAGTGAAGTTGATTGGCTAGAGATGATGGGAGGACCAAAAACTGAAACAAGTAAGGTGGACTTTATGACTTGCAAACAGAAAAACTACTAAACTGAGTCACAAAATAAAATGGTCTAAGCTCAACCCATTCAAATGCCAGCTCATTCAGACTTATCTGCTCCAAGATAAAGCCATAAGTTCATCTTCCAGTAACAGTAGCTCTTCCAGAAACTCACCTAGCTTACAGACTGACCAATTCCTCCCAAGACTTTCTTTGACTCACTGCAGACTAAACCTCATGAACAACTTTCTATAAGTGCTTCCTAGGAAGCTCACATGTCCTCTGGTGAATTCTTTTCCTGTCACAATTTCAGAGTATCTAGGTCTTTATTATTTTTAAACTTTTTTTATTATTATTTATTATTTATTCAATTGTGCATGTATGCATGTGTGCGTGTGTGTGCATTTATGTGTGTGTGTGTAGAACCATGGATGAATTCGGGAACCAACATGGACCACCTCCACCTCCTCCTTGTTTACTCTGCCCCAGGATTCACAGGCTCCACCCTACCAGGACCAGAAACGCAGGCCGCCCCCGCTTCTGCCTGGTGTCTATACGTGGGTTGTAGGATTCGAACTCAGGACCTTCCTCCGGTTCTTAACCCCTGAGCCACCTCTCCAGCCCCATATTTTTAATGGATACATTTCTGATAGATTTTGCCAATGAATTTCCACAAATAACTAATGAATGGGCTTATGGTTTATAATCCCAGAATGTTTAAAGAACTTTTAGAAAGGAAGCTATTCTACTGTAGAAGCTGCTGAGAGAGAAATAAACACAAGCCCCATCAACAACATGAGATCTGTAAGTTGAAATACAAATCACCATGGCAACAAGTGACTACCAGTAAAATAGCTGCATGAGCACAAAGGAGACAACCAACAGCTTTCTGATTGGACTCTAGACCCGCTTGTCAGAATGGTACCCATCCCTGTTACTGTAAACTGGAACAAGAACCTTAAAAAAGGTAAAAAAATAATCAACAGGAAAGAAAGCCAATAAACGTAGAGGTAGAAAGAAAATACATCACATTGCTCTGTAGGCAGCTGTATTACACTCATAGAATGGGAACTTACCGTGGAAACCTTTGGGTCTAAAGCTGGATGAGTGAAGGGAAATGCACTTACCAGTGGGGTGGCCTGAAGAGAGGAAACTTGTTATACTACAGAGGCCTGAGTCCCTAAAGGAGTAGACAAGCCATAGTGAACCCTAAAAAGAGTGCGACAGAATGGGAAAGAAAATGAAGGGAAAGAAGAGAATAAGGGAGGGGGAAAGGAGGGAAGCTGGAATGAATACTCAATATGCTTGTAAAAGTAGAAAAAAGTAGGGCTGGAGAGGTGGCTCAGGGGTTAAGCCTCCGCCTTGCAGACGGAAGGTCCTGAGTTCGGATCCCAGATCCCACGTATAGACGACAGGCAGAAGCGGGGGCGGCCTGAGCTTCTGGTCCTGGTAGGGCGGAGCCTGTGAATCCCCGGGCAGAAGGAAGTGGAGGCGTCCATGGTAGTTCACGAATTCGTCCGTGGTTCTACACACACATACACAGACACACACGCGCGCGCGCGGGCGTGCGCACATACACACGCACATGCGCACAGTTGAATAAATAGTAATAATAAAAAAAGAAAAAAAAATAAATAAAATGGAAACACAAGAGCAAGGTATTCTGCTTGGAAATGTGGGGGAAGAGATCTTCTGCACTGCTACTCCAAGTGGGCCCTGGATGGTGAAAGGGTTAAGGTGGAAGAAAATGCATCACAGGGAAAAAGCATTAATATGGACAGGGTCTATTATGGTTGCATTTTGGTGTCAACAGTTGCAGACTGTTTAGGGCACAGCTGTGGAAGGTTAATGGTTGGAATGGTCCCTGAACAAGTCTGCAGATACTTGATTGATTGCTATGGAGAACCCCAGCCCATAGTGGGTGGTACTTTCCAGTGGTGGACCAGATAATAGGAGGTGCAAGAAGTAGGGACTTGCTCTTCCCTTATCCTGTGTTGACTTGCTGTGCAGTCCACTCTGCACACATCCGTCAATTTTAGAGCATCATGGCCTTCTTTAGCTGCTGCTGCTGCTGTCTGTGTCTTTGGCTAACTTGAAGCTTCACCTTTTCCACCACGTTGTTGCTGCTCCCGCTGCCTTTGGAGCATGGTCTGTAGGCCCTGCTCTTCACTGTTCATCTCCGATGTTGGAGCCCAGCTGTTCTTCACCATCATTGGAACCAAGCATCTTTGCCCCTCCAGAGGAACAAAGGCTTGAGACCATCTCAGGATCTTCTGGCTTTGTGGAATATTCCAGTCAAGATTGAGGCTGCTATGGGTGGCTACCTTGAAGGACACTATTTTTATTGTGAGTTATTTTAATAAACATATACATGTATAATCTATATAACATTCTCTAGATTCTGTTTCTTCAGACAACCCTGATTAATACAGTCATGGAAGCACAGAATGAGAGAAAGCCAGTCATCCTTCTGGTGTGAAATGGAATTCAGAGAGGTAGGAAAGAGCTGGCTTACAGCACTTTTTGAAATTTCTCTCTGACATAATAGCCGTACTGGCTGTATTCAGTAACATGGGGTTAAGTACAATGTTGCCAAGACCTGGATTATAACCTGGGATCTCTACAAAATACCCTTGAACTGTTTGGATGTAAGAATACTGAGCATGGGCTGAAAAGGTGGTTCAGAGGTTAAGCCTCCATCTGAGTTTAGATCCTAGATCCTAAGTAAAATCAACAGGCAGAAATGGCAGCAGCCAGCACTAATGATCCTGGAAGGCAGAGTCTGAGAAACTCCAGAGCAAAGCAAATAAGGTAGAAGCAATCAGGGTGACTTCTGAAGTGATCCTTGGTCCTCCACTGGCATCACTGTTCCCTCTGGTACACACAGACACAGACCCACACACAGATACTCGTAAAATAATATAAAATTAAATTAAATTAAAATTAAAATAAGAGAACACGTGTGTGACATTCTAGTGTCACCTAGCAATGAAAGAGCATCTGGAAAGCCTCCAAGGGCAATAAGGAAATCGTTAACAGCACTTTGAACAAGACTTTCCTCGGAGAGCTTTTCTAGTGCACAATATAACAAAAATTGTTCTTGCTGCCCCAAATCCTCTTTTCTGTCTTTTTTTTAAACTCCCAGCTTCATCCACCTTTGTTTTTCTCCACTAGTCAAATGCTTTTGTATGACCAATTTTGTGGATTGACTCCGTTGACATTACAGCTTCCATTAATTTCCAGAAACGAATGGCTCCGCTTCGTGGGTCCTCCTGGAATATGCTGGACTCGCTGTAATCCTGTGTGTGCCACCACCTCATAATTCCTAAACCGTTGTTATTAGCGTGATTTGTGTTTGTGTCTGTGTTTAAGGGTAATGCTCTTTGAAACTTCATAAATGTCTGTTGCAACCTCTTGAAGTTCTAGCACTCATGTGACTTTAACCAAAGCTATACAATTTGTGTCTTGTGTTCTGACGCGGATGGTTTTAGAAAAAATCTTTTTCAACGGGGTTTCACACCGCCCGTCAGAAGCCAGGTGGCCGTCAAGAACGAGTGCCAGCCTGGCCAGTAACTACCTGCGTGTAGCCGCACACGCTGAGATCTCCAGCTCCAGTTCACCTGTAGCCAGAAGCCTGCTGGAGTCGTGGGAGGAGCCGCACCGCTCCTTCACAGCTCGAGGGGGCGGGGCCTGCGCTGCGGGCCAGTCGCTGGGTGTTGCGTCACTCGTGCGCGCCCTGGGGGCGGGGCCGCCCGTCCGCTCCGCAGAGCGCTGGCCGCCTACAGGTGCGGGCGAGGATAAGCGAGGCGGACGGGCTGTGGCAGCGCCGGCCCCTGCGGCCGCAGGTGGTCACGGACAACGAGCAGGCTCCGGAGGCCAAGGACGGCAGGTAGGCCGGGTCCCGTCCGCCTGAGCGCGTCGCCAGCGCCCGCTGCCGCGGTCCCCGTGCCGAGCCCCAACGGAAAACGGGGTCCGGGCGAGCGGACGCACCTGCGCGCGGTGCCCAGGTCCTGGGCCGGCTCCTTCCCGCTCTAGCGCGGTCCTCAGGTCCAGCGCGCTCCTTCCTTCCTCTCCGCGCCTCTCCGCGCTCCCTGCCCGCTGGTCCACGTGCTGCTGGCGCGGCCCCCGGCGACGCGGTCCCATCCTGCGGTCCTGCAAGACCCTCCTGCCCCTCCGCACCTGCCGCTGGAAGGGCGCCTTCGGTCCTTCCGCGGACTGGGGAACGGACGGGACTTTGTTGGTCATCGTTTCCTGAGGATTCGCCTTACATTTCTCCTACAGAGACCCTAGTTACTGGCGTCTACTAAATCTCAGGCTTGGGCTTCTTTGGCTTCTTTCTCCAGTCTTCCAGAATTCATGTAGCTCGGTTTTGTTAGTTGAAAACTAAACCTTACACTGAAATTTAATACGGGACTGTAAACTTGAGTTTTCAATTTTTTTTTTTTTTTTGGTCTAGAATTTGGATTTCTGGACCAAGTTCCCAAGTTTTGGAACTAGCTTAGGCGTCGAGAGAAATGTTAGAAGTGTTTTTTGGTTACGGACCGTGTACTGAGGGGTGAGCAGAATCAGAGTGACAGGCAGTTTTGCCTCTGTTACATCAGATTTATGGGCTGATGATATTGAGATAAGAACATTGAAAGGAGAATAAAAGCAGAAAGTCTTTTTGGGCCCTGGAAAGGCAATTTAAAGAGGAGATTTTGTGTCTGGAAAAATCGGGAAATGCTACTATGCATCTTGACCATGAGCTGACCGACCATTCTGCGTTGCCCTGGATTTTCATTTCCAATGTCTGTCCTTCCAGAATATGGGTAGACTGAGACAAATGGTCACCTGACTTATCGGGACGGTTGTGAATTTATATGTATCAGTGTCTGATGGACTTTAGAATGCACGTGCTAGGCTGGCCATGCTTAACTGCAGGAACTAGGAGAACCCAGAGAAAGATGAGCAGCTGAGATGTTGCCCAGGTCACATGGTAGATGGGTCAACAGACACAAAAACTGGAATGACTCTTCTGACCCCAGGGACAAAGGAAAAACTTATTATCTTCCTTTCCCCAAAATTCTCTGTGGGAATTTCTCCTTTAACGACTGCAAATCAGATGTTCCAAGTTACCTGATCTTTCCAGCATACCCGCCATTTATTTTTTTTAACAATTTTTATTATATTTCCACTCACACAAACTTAATAGGTACACTGGTTCCCATGAAAGAGAGAGAGAGATAGAGCACAAAGGTGGACAATGTTGGGAAACGTTTTCAGAATGATGCTTGGAAGTAATGGTTCATACTAAACCTCCTGAATTTTGTATTAGAGTTACACAGGAGAATTTGGGTTGTTAATCCTTTATTTAGTGTGAGACATAGATGAGCTGGACACTTTAATATGGCAGCACATACTTAGAATTATCATTGTTACCAGTTTTCTTAAATATTTTATCAACTATTTAAAAAAAAAAAAGTGCCCCGTGAAACTATTGCTTTTGACACATGATTCTATCTAGAAAGAGAATTTTTTAAATGTAAATAACTGTTTAGGAATGAGCAATGCATACTTTGAAATTTAACAACAGCTTTTTAATAAGCTTTCAAAGAATTTTATAATAATTAAGTCTCTGTTAGTTCTGACTCCCCTTTCCCATTTTCTTTTTCTATTTTTAACATTTTTTATTATCTCCGCTCATACAAACTTAATAGGTACACCGGTTCCCTCCCTCCCTCCTCCTCCCCCCATGCCTCTGCTCACCCTCCTCTTACTCCTCCCTCCCCATCCCCCAGTGCCTCCCCTGCCCCAATCCCTGGAGAATCCTTTAATGTGCATGCCAAACTCTCCTCTGGATCCTCCTCTCCGATGACGTACAAGGACCCATCGGCATTTCCCTGAACCATTTCCTGTGTTCCCCTTAAGCTTAGGAACCCTATTTGGCTGGCAATCCCTTGCCTCCAAGGATCTTGGTGCTTTTAGCAAATGCTAGACTTGTGGGGGTCAACAGTGTATTGGACATTGCGCAGGCCATGCAAAGTCCAATTATGATTGCTTCAGCCCTAACTTGTGTGGAGTATCTTGCATATCATTGCTCTTTCCATCCTTGTGCTCTTATAATCCTATGGCCCCTCTTCCGCAAATTTCCCTGAGCTTCAGGATGGGGAGAGAATAGGGTGGCCTAGTTCTAGGTGATTGATACAGAGTCTCTGAAGTTCTGGGTTCTGGTTTGTTGATTTCCTTTTGCGGTTTTGCTGCTCCTGCAATGCCCTTCACTCCATCCTGATGGGTATTGGATGTCACTCCCAGGCCAGAGATAAAAAGCTATTAAACTATTGTCTTGTTAGTAGAGTATATTCAAAGGTAGATGTAATAAAAGTAGGAAACCACAGTGAGTGAGGGGTCAATCACCCATTTGCAAAATGTTTACTTATTATCTGCCAGACTGTATGCCCTCCCCTTCTGGTGAGATCACACCCCCTCAGTTGTAAATGATCAGGAATGAAAAGTCTGTGAATTTAACCAGATGTCTCATTGCTTATTTGCAGTCCTTGATGGAGGCCTTTTTTCTCTGCTGTATCATGGTCCCCTCTGTCCTTGTTTCTGGTGTGGCCCATCCCTCCTGTTCATAATCCTTGCATTACTGTATTACAGAGATTTATCCTCGAATGTCTCAGGTGGGCTGGGTGGGTTTGGTAGTAGGAGCCACCTGTTAGGGAGTACATATGGCACTTAATTTTCTGGGTGTGGGATACTTCACTCAATATAATTGTTTCTAATGGCATCCATTTCCCGGCAAATTCCAGTAATTCATCATTTTTTATGGTTTAGTAGTACTCCATTGTATAGATGTAGCACAATTTCCTTATCCACTCATCAACTGTTGGACATTTGGGTTGATTCCATGACTTTGCTATTGTAAACAGTGCTGCTATGAACATGGTCGTGCTTGTGCTATCGAGGTGAATTTTTGCTGTTTGGGGGATTATTCTCAAAAGTGGAATCGCAGGGTCATATGGCATTTCAATCTTTAATTTCTTTAAGAATCTCCAGACGGCTCTCCAGAGTGGTTGTATGAGCCTGCATTGCCACCAGCAATGTAGGAGAGTTCCCCTCTCTCCACATCCTCTCCAGCATTTGGTGTTGTTTGTGTTGTGGATTTTTTCCCTCCTGACCGTGGTGAGATGATATCTCAGGGAAGTTTTGATTTGAATTTTCCTGAGGGCTAAGGAAGTGGAGCATTTTTTAAGATATTTGTTAGACATTTTAATTTCATCCCTAGTAAGGTTTCTTTTAAGTTCCATTTCCTTGGTGTTTAGTTTTCTAAGTTCTTTGTACACTCTGGATAATAGAGCTCTATCAGATATGTGGTTAGTGAAGATTTTCTCCCATTCTGTGGGTTGCCTTTGAGCTCCTGTTACAACCTCTTTATCTGAACAGAAGCTCTTTAATTTCACAAGATCCCAGCTGTTGAGAGGTGGTAGCAGTGACTGTGCCATTGGATGTCTGTTGTGGAACTGTTGGCCTAGCCCAATCAGCTCGAGGGAATTCCCTACCCTTTCAACTATGGTTTTTATAGTCTCTATCTTTAAATCAAGGTCCTTGATCCATTTCAAATTAAGTCTTATACAAGGTGACAAGTGCGGGTCCAGTTTTAATCTTCTACGTGTGGAGATCCAATTTTGTCAGCACCATTTGTTGAAGATACTGTTCTTTTTACATTGGATTTTTTGAGCCCCTTTGTCAAAGACCAAATGGCTATAATTTTGTGGGCATGTATCTGGGTCTTCAACCCTTATTCATTGATCTGTGTGTCTATTTTGAAGCCAGTACCAGGCTGTTTTTACAACTATGGATTTGTAGTATAGACTAAGGTTTGGTATGGTGATACCTCCAGCAGTGTTTTTGTTACTCAGGATTGCTTTTGCTATCCTGGGTCTTTTGTGCTTCCATATGAATTTTGAGATTGTTTGGTCAACTTCTTTAAAGTATTGCTTTGGCCTGGACCACGCCCCGAGACCCCCGTACCCCATCTATCTCCCTGGCTGCCTTTGTCCACCCGACCACGCCTCCCTTTCCCATTTTCAAATGCAGAATAAGGACCACATTGTGGAGAAGCAGATGGGACATAAGGAGTCCGGATCATAAAGTTTCTTACCTTCTCCATGTGGGTCCTCAACTGTCTCTTCTAATTTGTTTCTCTTTAATTGTTTAACTGATTTTTTCAAAGAAAAATGATTCTATGCGACTTATTAAAATTTTTTATTATTATTTATTCAATTGTGCATGTGTGCGTATGTATGTGCTCGCTCGCATGCGTGTGTGTGTCTGTGTGTATGTAGAACCACGGACGAATTCGGGAACCACCATGGAGCGCCTCTGCCTCCTTCTTGTTTACTCTGTCCCGGGATTCACCGTCTCCGCCCTACCAGGACCAGAAACGCAGGCCGTCCCCTGCTTCCGCCTGGCGTCTATACGTGGGATCTGGGATCTGAACTCAGGACCTTCCGCCTGCACGGCAGAGGCTTAACCCCTGAACCACCTCTCCAGCCCCACTTTAAAGAAATGTGAGAAATGAACACATACAATATGTAGTCTTTAAAAATATGAGCACTGTTACTGTTGAACTCTCTGCTTCTAGGATTACCTTGACACCTAAGGTTGCTGGTAACCCATAGATTTGGAGCCACAAAATCACAGCTTATTTTTGAACTCTTAAAACCTGTTTATCAAGTCTATATATAATTCAAGGCCCTGTGACCTGTTTAGGTCTGGCATGCAGATGCTGGGAGAGTTAAAATACCCTTCAGATTTGGCTGGTAAATGGCAGAGGATTTTGTAAGTTGCAGCTGGCCAGCAGTCATTGTCAAAACAGGTTGCATCACTGTGCTTGTGCTTTTTCCCTTGGAGACGGCAGGCAATTTCAAGGTACACTGTCCTCAGGAGGCCAGCATTGCTCCAGGCTCTGCTTGAGATATTTGGGCAAACAAGTGTGTTGCTCAGACTGTATCTAGCAAGTAAAGTTTCCCGTTTTGGCAGTTAGCCTGCTCGTTTACTGATGAATCACCATCAAATAGCTTAAGGGAACAAGGTGGTTATTTTCTCTTATGATCCTCTGGTTACAGTTCTCGGTCCAGCTTGACAGGAGAGCTCACACCAATACCAAGGCCGAGGGAACTGGCCACACAATCTCTATGTAACAGCTGAGAGAGGGATGATCTTTACTTGCCAGACCAGCATGTCTGGCCAACTATATACAAGGATGCCAACTTTCTCAATCAGCTCTCTCTATATAGTTTATTTCAGGGCCTAGTCCCATCCACCGTGGGCTGGGCTTTCCCTGTCAGCTAGACAATCTCCTGCAGGTTTCCTGTGGGCTTGAACATTAATCCTCTATAAATGCCCAGAGCTCAAACCCTCAACTGTCAAGTTGACACCTGTGCCTAACTATGACATGCTGCGCCCTAATCCAACCATTCTGATGGATAAGGTCCCAGCATGGCAGAACATTGTTCTATGGAAACAATTTCTGGGAAAAGGACATGGCATTAAAATACGGGAATTGTCAGGCCTTGGTATATGTCTGCCCAGTTGGGGACCTAAAGCCTGCTCCCTGGGAAATATCACAGTAACGCCCATGGGCAGGTGCTAGTATTTCCTCCCTAGATAATTTAAGTTTTGTCTCTGGCAGGAGGAATTCTTCTGGGAATTGGGTGCCTTTTACCTATCCTTAGGTTTAGAGAAAAAGCTTGCTTTTAACTTTAAATCAAATTGTAAATAGAGATTTCATGTCTAGTCACTCACAATAAGTAGACTTGTTAGCCAGAATGTGTGCACTGATTTTTAGGAAATTAGAGAATAACTTCTAGAGTTTTAAAACATAGGTGGGTAAAATTACCAACTAACTCAGAAATTCCAGAAGTATATGACTATGCTATTTGTTCAGTCAAACCTTAAAAGGAACCATGATACCCCGCTCTTACCCTGGCTGAAGGCCAAGGAAGAGACCATCATGCCAGAAAGTCTAGACGCCAAGACCATCCCCTGGAGATGGTATTTGCAATCCAAACTGGGAGAATCCATGTCGGTAGCGAAGGGGGCTGTGTCTTTCCCTTCCCCAAACAGCACTCTTATGGGAAATCACAGAGATGGAGCATCTGAGTGCACCCCCACTAATGATCGCCTCCGCCCCCAAAGAGACACCCTTGGCGAAATGGGGCCCGACAGTATGGACCCCAGGTGTGGAGAATGCATTGTTCCCGGATGGCTCATCAACTACTGATGGCAATATACCTCTGGAATTCCTCAAAGGGAGACATAAGCAACCTTACTATTAAAGGAGCTCAGTCCTCCTCTGTGTATTTTAAAAATGCAGTCTCTGTTAAGACAATGTGGGCTCAGCCCCAGGGCTATCCTGTGAAGCATTATAGATTAGATAGAATTGAAAAAACTGGGAGAATAGAATCTGTTTTTCCCTCAAACAATGGGTTAGCTACTTAGAAAAAAAAGTTGTTTATTCTTACTGAGCCTAGGAGACTGGGAGGGTCGTGTTTCTTTTCCTCTGTTTGCAGGTGCAGGGACACTTTCTTTGCCGTAAAATTTTCTAGTATAAAGCTGTCACTAAGTTTCAATAAAGTGGGTTCAGAATTCACTTGGCCAAAATGGAGTTGCATGTGTTCTGTTCTCCACCTGGTCCTGGGGAGCCCTCGTCTTGAGGCCGTGACTCTGGTCTGGGGCATCGACACACATTTTCCTGGCAGCGTCAGCATATGCTGGGAGTGTGTGGTGTTTTTTCAGTGTGTGGTGTTTCATCTTAAGTGAAGATGATCAAGAATATAGGTGTGGTTTTTAAATGAAAATGATGCAGGTGCACAGTCAAGGAAGCCAATGTAGAAAAACTGTGGAGGAGTTGAAGTTGAACCAGTGGTGAGGAGATCCAGTCAAATATTAACTTAACACTGAAAAAAGTAAAGCTCCCAGGGCAAGACTGCAACAGCCATGGTTGCCTCATTTGTGTGACAAGCTCTCTCAAGTACTCAGTACCTACTCACTAATACTACTAGTGAGCGATTCTCTCGGACAGTGGTGCAAAAAGAATTTTGTTAAAGCTTGACTATGGAACTTACTCGTAGAAGTTGGATGATGAGCTTATCACCTAAATGAGACTGTCAGACATGTTTCTGACATTAACTTATGTCATGGTTAAGCACTGGTGTCAACTTGACTGAGGGTTTGAGCTCTGGGCACAGTTGTAGAGAGTTGATGGTTGAGTTAAGCCAGAGCAAACCTGAAGGAGATTGTCTAGCTGCTGAGGAAGACCCAGCCCATGGTGGGAGGGATTAGGCCCTGGATAAATCACAGAGAGCTGGTTGAGAGAGTTGGCATCCTTCTGTTCACTTGGCCAGACATGCTGGTCTGGCAAGTAAGGATTGTCCATCTCTCAGCTGTTATGCAGTGATAGCGTGGCCAGTTCCCTCGGCCCTGGTGTTGGTGTGTACTCTCCCGTCAAGCTGGACTATGAACTGTAACGGGACTGTCTTAAGAAAGTAAATTCCTTGTTCCCTTGAGCTGTGTTCTGATCATTTATCAGCAACCATGCAGGCAGACTGCAACAACTTATATAGAATTAAGCCTTATTCTGGGTATTTTTCCCCACCCAGAACGTGATCTCTTTGTCCTCACAGATATAAGCACACCACCTCACCATCCTCAGACCACATCTCACAGAGCATACCTCACAGAGCATACCTCACAGAGCATGTTGTGGCCCATGTTTAGATGACTCTGAACAGTGCATGACATAAGTACCCAAAATTTCTTTTGAAAAGGGAGACATGGATCAGGTGTAAGTACAGCAGCAAGCTACCCAAAGACAAAGCTCTCTGAAAGAAAATCAGGACTCATGTGTATAACATGCTACTAAATCAAGAAGCATATTAAGGACATCAAGATTGGACAAGTCCAGAGAAAGTCAAGTTATGGGAATGACTGTTTGCATAGTGAGATCTTTATTCTTAGAGTTTGTGTCACATAACACACCATTTTGAATTAAATTTTCGCAAGGCCTTAAGTTAAAGCCATTGACAGTGCGTCCCCAGAATAAGTGTCAGTATAGTGTTTCTGGCCCTCACAGGGAGTAGAGTAGAGATAGGAGATACAGGAATCAGTGAAGATTTTCTTCTCTTTTTCTTCGCTTTGCTCCTCAGGTTGCCCACATTTGTAAACGTCTTCTGACATTCACAGACAATGTCATCTCTCTTGGAGATCTGGAAGGAGAGATTGTTAGTAAGATTTCAGGTGTTCAGGCCCCAATACCCTATAAATGAACACAAACACTTCATGGTCTGAGTTAGGGACCATTACCCATAGACACCCCCAAATATGGCAGCAACACTAGCAGCTACAACAGCAAAAGAAACAACAGCAAGAACAGCAACAGCACCAGCATGGACAATGGGGCAGCAGCAGCAACAGCTACTACAACAGCAGTAGCAGCAGCATTATATCTGCTAGTTCTAAATGGACGGGTCCAGTCCTCTTCAAAATGAGACAGTAGACCCCATTAGCCTGGATCTTGTGCCCTAACACTCTAGTCTAAAGATTCACGATGCCTCAATATTTGGGAAAGTGTCAAGAGACCATGACTTGAAGAGCTGTTCTCAAATGGAGGTATATCCATGATTTCCTGTCAAAATTTGCATGGACTCTGCCATTCTTGCAACTAAATGCTTCTTTCCAGAATAATACACACTTAAGCTCTCAGCATGCTTCCACTCAGAGAATAGTCAGGCTTCCCCCTTAGGCTTCCCCCCACATGTTATTTGATGCTTACAATAACACATCTTCCCATGACTGGGTCTGTAAACAGAACAGGGTGGACAGTGCTTTGAAGTAGAGAAAAGATATGAGCATGCTAAGTTGGTGAGTCATGGTAGCAAATCCCAGAGTAGAGAAGTGAATCATGAAATTCCCTCCTTTTAAAAGGTTAAAATCAAAAATAGTGGTATACAAGTGAATTGAGGAGTCCAGATATTAAAAGATGAGTTCCTTTAGCCAGCACACTGTTGAAGCCTACATAGAGGTGATGGGTTCATCAGTCTCTGTGTATTCTACCTTCTTAACCGGGCCACAGATGGACTGACCATCTCCGTCAGTTCTTTGCCACTGAACAGAAGTTCATTCCGCAATGCACAGAGAACACACACACACTCAATCGAGTGAGTCAGAACAAAAACGGTTTTCTGCTTCCTTTGCCTCTCTTCCCTCTCATGGGTGCCTTGGATATTCAGAGCCTGGAAAACAAACCAGGGTCACGTAGACCCATTAGTTTTGTTTTCAGAGCTTTATTTTTCGAGAGAAAGTGGGATTTTCTTGGCTTATGCTTCCAGAGGAGAGATACAGTCTATTATGATGGTAAAGGTATGGTTGGCTGGTAGAATCTGGAGGTGGATTAAATAATATTCATCTTAGAGTTGAAAGAGAAAAACTGAAGACTACTATGAGAAGCAGGGTTGGACCAACCAACCCAAAGGCCCACCTGATGTGACATGCCTCCCAATAGAAAGGCCACACCTCCTGAAGTTACCACAGCCTTTCCAACTATCAACTCTGCATTCCAAAATAGGAGTCTGTGGGACAAAAGTTATACTCAAAAGTTATGTTCTCCACCCTTGGCCTCCATAGGATCATGGCCACGTTATGATGCAAACCATACTCAGTCCAACTTTAACAGTCCCGTAGATTACATCAGAAGCTCCAACATAGTTCAAAAGTCCAATGTACAAAGCGTCCTTAAAAGAAAAGTTACATAGTTTCAACATACGATGGCACAGGATAAATATTTCCATTCCAAAAGGGAAAAAGGGAGGCATATCCAGGAAAGATCAGTCTGTAAGTGCGCTGAAAACCAGCAGGATGAACTCCAAATCATGCATCTCTAAGTCCAGCAGAAGAAGTTCTCTTAGGAAAAATCTCAGTTCCAAAGGACTTTGGTTCCACCTGTGTATCACAGCTGCCTGCAGAATATATCACTGTCTTGGGCTGACTCCTCCTGTGATATACATCTCTCCCTAATAGATGTCACATGTAGCTCCAGAATCCCTAGTATCTTCATGTTGCCATGGGCAAAGGAGGATTAAATTCCACAGCACGAAAATGCTTTTCCTGGGCCATGTAGGATTTCCAATCTGACATACACTGCCTGCATTTAGCTGCACTGTGAAACCTTGGACGACAGATCCATGACCTCCTCGCTCTTGCTTCTTTTTTATTTTATTATTCTGGTTTTACAATTATACTGAATACGTGCGTCTGCTTCCCTCCACCTTCTCTCCATCCCATTCCTCCACCAATCCGTTCTCTCTGCTTCTATGAATCTCAGGGTTACCTCTAGCTTGTCTACTCTTTGTCCAAAGAGAAGCAACATGACAAGCCAGAGAGACAAGTTTTCAGAATTTTCAATTAGGTATCTAGTATGTTGTGACTCTGTCGGCTTATAGTCGTGCAGTTCTGAAGAGTGTTTATCTCAAATGGAGTCACTGTGAAACTACAGCTTCCAAAGCTCTGTCTGCAGGGGAAGTGGCAAGAAAATAAAAAGTTGAGAAATGGCCTATATCCTCATGTTTATCTTCAGCCTCAATATTAATGAGCAAATCAGATATGGCAAGAATTTTCCTGGGCCACAACTTTAGTTTTTTAGGTATGTGCTGGATGGCTTTGAACTCAACATGTTATGAAACAGGGCTGCCTCCTTTCACGTAGCACATGGAGTAATGGCCAAATGAACATGCTCTTAAAAATCCCTTAAGATTGAGGGAAGTATTGCCTGGAAATGGTGAGTCTTCCATCCCTGCATGGTGCACTTCAGAACTTCACACTCTCATGATATTGATAATCTGCATTGTGCACTTACCAATATGGGGTCCACTATACATGCTCACAGTACCTTCCAAACTATCAAAGAGCTGGAGAGAGCAGGACTCATCAATTTTGAAGTGTTCATCCTTCAGCAGAATCTGTAGTCAAAGGAGAAAGCTGTAACGGCATCACAGTGACCAGGGGGAGAGAAGACTTTCAGTGTATATACAAGGGGACTAGAACAGCATGATAAGCTCAAGGTGTACATCTTTTAAAAGCTACCTCTGTTGGGCATTCCTTGGAACAAGGCATCCATGGAACACTACCCTTCCTCACCACGTCCTTTCCCAAAGCCCCCATAGCAACAGATTTTTCCCAGGTTGTGCTAGGGCACTGGTTATTCTGGTCAACAAATTTTCTGGAGCATCTGTGAAGAAAAAGGCATGGGTAACCTTCTGCCCTGTAGCAATTACAGTGCAGCAAAAGGGGTTGTTTTCAAACATCAGACACATATTATGAATCAGCTCCAAAGGACAATTCTCTAACACTCAATTATTCTATGGGGAGGAAAGGAAGAACAGGAGAAACTACTCTGCAAATGAATCATTAGATGAGAAACCATCCCATCCACTGCAAAACACTGTCATTCAATCTGTGTGTATGCAGATTATGGATCTGATTCCACACTCAGTGGATATCTTGTTTTGGTTTCCTGAGTGATGGCCAGGATGGAATTTCCAACATCATTGGCTAACAGTGAAGCATTCAGAACTCCAGCATCAAGAAGAGTTTTCGTACATATTGTGAGATTGTGCTAAATAGCTGTCAAAGAAGAACATTAAAGAACTATAGAGAAACATGTGCATATTATCTCTAGGACACAAAGCTTCCGTCTCAGCAGGAAACAAAAGGTACTTTTTGCCCAGCAATAATTCAACAGGCTTTTCAAGTTTCCTGAACATACACCAGTTTTTCCTAAACATGGACTTTGTCAGTGAAGGTGGATGCTGTATCACTTGCCTGGTCATGATATTTGGAAGTCCAAAGTAGAACCTCAGCTATCGAGGCTGTTCTGCCAGAGACCTGACAGCATGGAATGGAAAAGTATCCAACTCAGTAGCCCAGATAGTGCAATATTCTCTTCCAGTTTCATAAACCTGTCCTATAGGGCAGATAACAGATTTGCTTTTACTTCATGCCATCCTGGACCAATGAGACTGTCACAGACTGAGACTATAGGGAAACATGCAATAGTTTCATCTGCAACAATTTCTGTCTTTCATTCTGTGGATGTGTACCCACATCCCTCCTTCATAAAGCTCATCATATTTGCATATAGGCACACCAAGGCCACACACCTTCCTTATTTCTTATAACCACATAACAAAAGATCTGCAACAACCTCTTTAGGACAGATTTTGTCTTAGTTGATGCTACATCCATGTCTGAATTGTCTAGCTCTACTGTTTGTATGACTGGGTGAGACAGAACTTCAGGAAGGGGGATATTAAGTAACTCAACGGTAGCGTGGGTATGTTCAGAGATGATCACACCAAAAAAAACTTTGAAGTATTAGGGATTAATCAAAATGACAGCATCCGTAAAAGGCATAGGCAACTCAATGGGTTCAATCCTGTGACACAAAGCCACACACACAAATACAGATGCACATACACAGAGAGAGAGAGAGAGAGAGAGACATGTTCATGTGTACTGTCCCACCCCACTCCTATATGCATGAGACATGGATTTAGATATGAACCCAAGTGCACACACAAGCATTGCTTTTTACAAGTCTTGCTTTTGGATTTTGAAGAGCAGAAGACAATTAAATGCTCTCAAGAAGCCTAACAATTCTATGTTCACTGCAATTTAGCATTAAAACCATTTTGCAAATGGGTGATTGACCCCTCCCTCACTGTGTTTTCCTACTTTCATTGCATCTACCTTTGAATGTGCTCTTATAACAAGACTCCAGTTTAACAACTTTTTGTCTCTGGCCAGGGGGTAACATACAATGCCCATCAGGATGGAGTGAAGGGCATTGCAGGAGCAGGAAAACTGCAAAAGAAAATCAACAAACCACAATCCAGAACTTCAGAGACTCTATATCAACCACCTAGAACTAGGCCAGCCTAATCTCTCCCCATCCTGAAGCTCAGGGACATTTGCGGAAGAGGGGGCGGTAAGATTGTAAGAGCACAAGGATGGGAGGAGTAATGATATGCAAGATACTCCACACAAAGTAGGGCCAAAGCAATCATAATTGGACTTTGTATGCCCTGCGCAATGTCCAACACACTATTGACCCCACAAAGTCTAGCATTTGCTAAAGGCACCAAGATTCTTGGAGGTGAGGGATTGACAGCCACAATAGTGTTCCTATGCTTAACGGGAACACAGGATAGGGTTCAGGGAAATGCCACTGGGTCCTTGCACCTCATCGAAGAGGAGGGCCCATAGGAGAGCCTGGCATGCACATTAAAGGATTCTCGGGGGATGGGGGGTGATGGGGGGGAGCAGGGGGGTTGGGGGGAGGAGGAGGGAGGGAGGGAACCAGTGTACCTGTTAAGTTTGTATGAGCGAAAATAATAAAAAATGTAAAAAAAAAAGATAAACACCTTCAGGGGGCTCTTGCCAATTATTCCTCTTTGTGACCCATGTAATAATCCATGGACTTGGAGGAACACTGTGATCTGCTCAGTTGTGTAGTTTTGGTTCTTCTCTAAAGCACTCACCTGTCTGTATTCATCATGTCTTTCAACAGCGCTGTTTACCAGGTCTGTCTCCATGAAGAAGATCCATGCAGATCTAGTGCTTCAGAGGTAATCAGTTCTATGAAACCCTTTACAGCCCCAAACTACCACAAACTGCATCAAGTCTTCACCTCAAAATTTCCTCTACACTCACAGGACTTTCACGATGCAGTAACTGAGGACTCAAAGAAGTCAGAGGGCCAATAGAAAAAGACAAAATTAACATGAAGAGAAAACAGAGTGAAGAAGATTTCAGGGCAGGGCATCCATGTGTTAAAGATCATGAAAGGCACATCAACCCTCTCAAGGCCTCTGTCTGGAATCCAAGTTTCTCAAGGCCATACATAGGAGTCTCAGAGAACATGTACTCATTGGGACCCTTCAATAAATGGATTTCAAATTTACTTGGATGTAACATAATTAGAGATGCCAGACTGCAGTCGTCAGTAGGGAGAAATTGTCAAAATA
The DNA here is from genome assembly GCA_023101885.1 of Typhlomys cinereus. Taxonomy (NCBI): domain Eukaryota; kingdom Metazoa; phylum Chordata; class Mammalia; order Rodentia; family Platacanthomyidae; genus Typhlomys; species Typhlomys cinereus. The sequence continues at coordinate 125,003 of JALPQD010000909.1, read as the reverse complement.
GGACAATAGTGTCATGCTTCAGTGGTGTGGGATAGACAACAGGACTCCTCATGTGAGATGAAGATACCATGTGGACCTGGAAGGAGGCAGGCATCTGGAGACAGACTCAGATGAAGTGTAACTCTTGGAGAAAAAGGGAGTCTGCATTCTCTGCTCATGGATCTAGCTACCTAAGTCACCCCCTGGCTTACCCTGACTCTCTGCATACTAAAGGAGAATGTTTGTAGGTTGCTTGGTATGTATGTGCTGGGGAACAGCTGGCTCTACACCAGCAACTGGCTCCTCCTGTCCAGCCAGTACCACCCTGCCCTATTCCAGGCACTGCTCCTCTACTTGAGCTACTATTAGGACCTGATAGTTTAGAGACTGTGCCTTACCCCAACTCACTCATTTTTTTCTCACTCAAAAGTGGTGTATAGAGGTTGCTCAGGGCAGCCTTTCCTCATGGAGAAGCTACTCAACAATACCATTTTCAGAGACTGGTTTATGTGCTGTCTTCCATCAACATGGAAAAAGAACTTATCCCAGGTGAACCTTGGGTTTCCACACCACTCGGTTTGAGGAATTGTTCAGGGTCTTAGAGAGAAAGAAAATACCCCTCACAAGCTATACTGGCCTCAGGGGAAGGTCACTCAATCAAAGGGACAAGGTACAACTATTCAGCTGAGATACCAGTTTCACTGTGCTGGTTATGACCTGGGCACCTTACCATGGGGAGACACCAGGGTCGATAGTTAAGCAGTAACCTCAGAGGGCTGGAGGGAATGGTGGTATGTTTGGATAAAACTCCCAGTATTGGTGCAGATTATGTCCCAGGACTCTTGCTTGGGATCTTAGTCCTTTCTTTAGATCTGAGCCCTCTAAAAGGAAATCAGAAATCCATTTTGCTCAAGAGCCCCAGTGGAGAACTTTACCCTTTCATGACTCCAATTTGATAATCTGCACTGGGCACCTATCAAGATGGGAACATTTTACATTTCCTTCATGATGCCGTGAAACTATCAGAGGAGCCAGGCAGTTCATCAGTTCTATACTGAACACATTTCTGCAGACACTGTAGTCACAGCTTACTAAGTGGGAGAAAACATTGGGAATATGGCAATATGATAACTCCTAAGTGTGCATTTTATTGAAAGGTGCCTCTGTTGGGCATACCTTGGAACGCAGCATCTTCGGAACATATTCCTTCCTCACCGTGTCTCTTCAGGAAGCCACAACAGAAAACACTTCTCCCTTAGGATGTGTTACTCTAGTTAAAGTTTCTGGAGCACCTGGGAAAAAAAGACAGGCATGTGTAACTTTCTGCCCTGTAGTAATTCTAGGGGAGCAAAAGAGGTTATTTTCAAAGAACAAACACATATTATGAATCAACCCCAAAGGACTTTTTCTCTACCTCTATTTTGGGATAGGGAGACAGGATGGGAGACGTTCTAATCTGCACATAAATCACTAAATTAGAAATCATCACATCCTCTGCAAGATACTGTCATTTTATCCATCAGGATGAAGGTCTTACATCTGATTCTAGCCTCAGTAGATATCTTGTGTTGGTCTCCTGAGTGAAGGCCAAGATGGAATTTCCAACATGTCTGCCAGATGTCATGGCACGGAGACCTCCAGGGTCAAGTAGAACTTTGGTATATGTTGTGTGATTCCACCAAGGAGCTGTTAGAAAAGAACATTGCAGAAATATGGAGTAGTAAGCACAATGACACATAATCCCGAAGAGCCAAACCTGCAGTCTCTGCAAGCAACAATAGATGCTTTTTCCTGGATTGCAGGAATTGAACAGGCTTTCCAAATCTACTAGACACATGTCAGTTTTCCATAAATACAGTGTTTCTCAATGACAGTGGGCGCTGCTTCACTCACTTGGCCATGATATTTGGAAGCACAAAGTAGAACCACAGCACTGTGGAGGCTGTTTTGCCAGAGACTGGCAGCATTAAATTTCCAGAGTGGAAAAGAATGTAACCCAAACACTTCAATATTCTTTTCCAGTTTCACAACACTGTAATATGGGGCAAACAACTGATTTGCTTTTACTACATGCAACCCTGGACCCACAAGACAGTCACAGACTGAAGCAGCAGAGAGACATGCAGTAAGAACAATGGTACATCACTCTGTCTTACATTCTGTTGATATGTACACATCTCTCACCATCACAAATCTTATCGTAGTTGCAAACAAGTACACCAATGCCATGCACATTGCTTGTTTCTTATAACCATAGGACAAAAGATCTGCAACAACCAACTTTAGGACAGATTTTGTCTTAGTTGATGGTGCTTTCGTGTTTTTCATTGCCTGATTCCATTCTTTGTGTGTTAGGGAGAGATATAACATAAGGGAAGGGGAAGTAGTTAAGGAGCTCAACTGTAACCTCTGAATATTGAAAGGTGAACACCATAAAGGATACTCTGAAGTACTGGGGATAGATCACAGGAATAGCATTATTGACAGGCATAGGCAACTCATTTGGTTCCATCCTGACACATACAAACACACACTCACACACCCACACATTCTCACACCACTCTTACATAAGAGATGTACTTAGATACCAAGCCAGGAGCACACACAAACGTTACCAATTACATGTCTTCTCTTTGGAATCAGAAGTGCAGAAGACAGACAAACGTTCCCTAAGGAGGCAAACACAGTCTATGATCTCTGCAGGTCAGCCAGAAGAATTATATAACATGCCTTTGGCCCTTTTCCAACTATTTCTATATGTGCCAGAGTTTCTAATCCATAGACTGGGAGAAACACCATTCTCTGCTCAGCTGTGTAGATTCAGTCCATCTCACAAACATTGACATTCATCATCTTTCAATCTACATTCATCATGTCTTTCAATTTTCTGATTAATAGGTCTGACTCCATGAAGAAAATCCATGTAGTTCCTCCTCACCAGAGTTCATCTACTGTATGAAACCCTACTCAGCCCTAACCTACCATTAACTGCATCAAGCCTTCACTTCAAATCCTCCACTGTACTCACAAACCTTTCATAATGATACATCTAACGATGTGCATGAAGATATAGAGCCAACAGAAAAGACACAGTAAACTATAAGGAAATCAGTCTGAAGAAAAACTCAGAGCAGGAGACCCACAGGTTTAAGGGTACCAAACCTACCATCCTGGTCCACTCCTCTCTCTAGAATCCATGTTTCTCCAGACCATGCAGAGAAGTCTCAGACAACTTTTGATTCCATGTCCTCACTGACTCCATGCAAAAATTGGATTGCAACTTTACTTGGTCATAACATGATCAGACGTGTTGAGACCACAACCATCAGTAGGGAAAAAAAATAGAGAAAGCAAGACAATAATATGATTTCTCAGTGCTAGAGAGATAATAGGATGAGTGACATGAAATGAAGACATCATTTGGTCCAGGAAGGAGCAGGCTACATGAGACATACACTCAAATGGAGTACAGGTCAAGGAGAAAAGGGAGTCTAGAGTGTCTGCTCATGGCAGACATGAGTGGTCCCCTACTCCACTTTGAATCTATACACAGTACAGGAGCATGTTTGCAGGCTGAATGGCACATCTGTGCTGGAGAACAGCTGGCCCTGTACCATAAATAGGCTCTCTCTCCTCTCTAGCTGCCTCCACCGTGCCCTTTTCCTGGGAATGTTTCTTTAATGGAAGAAATATAAGGACTAGCTAGATCAAGGATTCTGTCTCAACCCAACTTATCTTTTCTACCTCAAAGGAGCTGTGCAGAGTTTTCTCAAAGCAGTATGTCCTTGGGGAGAAGCTGTTCTATCTTAACAACTTCACAAAATGATTTATGATCTGTCTCTCTTTCATCAACATGAGAAAATTAACTTATCCCATTTGAACCTCAGGTTTCCAAACAAGTGGGTGTATGCAGCTGTGATACTTACTCGTGGGTGTCAAATAAGTCAGATCAGCTGAGACCACCTGAAGAGATTATCTGGATCAACACTTTTACAATGCAAGACCAGCCTTAGAACTCATGGGAACCTCCTGGCAGTGGACCATATAAAAGGTACCATAGAATAAGAGACAATGAAGAAGAGTGACTCTTCAGGAATTCTACAGCCTTCAATTGTGACCTGCTAGCCAACCTGATGTCTGCTGTGACAGCCTGCCTGTGGCCACCAAGCATATCACTTCTCCCATGGAAGTCTCTTTCTCCCCTCTGGAACTGTAAATTGAATAAATCTCCCTTTCTCCATTCAGTTGTTTGATTTTGAATGCTTTCTCACAGCAATAGTTGAAAGGTTACTTTCAGTAATTTGTCCCAGGAGTGGGGTATTGCTGTGAGATTAAGAGGTGTATTGCTGTGAGATTAAGAGCATCTGGTATTATAACATGAATCTGTGAGGCTAAGAGAAGTTGGAACCAAGAAGCATGGCCAATCCCGCGATGTGGCTACTGTGACTGTGGAACTGTTTGTTTGGAGAAATATGGAGAACTTTGGGACTTTGTGCTGGGAAAGTCTTTGCATCTTGGCAATGGGGCCAAATGGGCCTTTCTTGTGAGATTGCCAAGGAGAGCAATGCTATGAGTCTCAGGTTTTGATGGTCCAGAGGGGAACATAGACTGTGTTTGCAATTGAAGGAGTAACAAATGGAGTCATGTGTTGGCAGAGAGTTTAGTGAATTTTTGCCCTTGTCCTGAAAGTTTTCCTGAGGTTAAACTGGAGTGCTTAGTGGAGGAAATTTCAAAGTAATGTAGTCTTGACAATGTGATATGGCGTACTTTTTAGTTATCTTCGAGTTATGAAAAAGAGCAAAGAATCAGGCAGAAAGAAGAAACTGTATTGTTGAGGAAAATGCAATGGAAAATATAGTCAAACCAAGAAGCAGAGGACAAAATGTTGACTGTTAAAGAGATTAGCTCCAGTAGTAAACCAAAGCCTGCTCTCAATTTGGATAATAGAAGGGCAAGATTCTCAGAGGAGACTCCTACCCATAAGAATGCAAATCCTTTAGGAAGGAATGAACTGAAGGGTGAAGTTCCAAAGCAAAGTTCTGTTTCTCCCCTAAAGCAACTGCCCAGTAGAAAAAGAATTTTTGTAATATATGTCAGCACAGAGAAACTAAATCAGGTGTGATTCAAGGGGGCCATCTCTAACCCTAGACTATATCAGACCTGGCATCATTGTCCATGTGGTTCTGGTTTTAGAGCCACAAAGATGCAAGAGGGAGGAAGTCATGGATCTTTCCTCCAAAGTTTCAGAGAAATGGGAAAATCCAGGCAGCATGTGGCAGAAAGCCTGCAGTTTACAAGCCCAAGAAGGGCAGTTTGTGCTGTGGAGTTAAAGCCTGGTTTTCCATTGAGAAATAAAGATGTTAGAGATATCCGAGACAACATGGGATGTCTGCCAAGGGCAGCTGTATACCCTGGAAGCAGTCAGCAAAGAGGGATGTGTTCCTTGGGCAGTTGCATTGGAGGGGAGGAACCGAAGCCCTTTGTAACTGAGATGTTTTCAATGAGAGGCTTACCTGTTGGACTAGGACAGGATTGTAGTTGATCCTGATGGTTTTCCATGTCATTATAGCCTGATCTTTCCTGGATATGACCCCATTCCTTCCTTTTGGAATGGGAATGTTTATTCTGTGCCATTGCCTGTTGGAAGTATATAATCTGTCTTCTGATTTTATATGAGGCTTTGGCTTATAGCCTTTTGGGCCTGTATTGTATGACTAATGTAGTCTGTACTGAGACTTTTAAAGTTGGACTGAGTATGGCTTGCACTAAGAAGATATTTATGCTATGTAATATAATGCTAATCTGTATTTATGTGATAAAACATTGAAATCTACATTATGATGTTGTGCTTTCTCAAGAGACATTGTCACTTCTCCTGGGAAAAATAATGAATATGCTATTGTACTTGGATAGCTACAATATATTAGGCAGAATTATGAATCTTACTGTTTTATGTGGAGACTGTTTTATGTGGAGATTAAGAATGGCCTAAGGAAATGTGATCTGGTGTCAAGTTGACAAGGGGTGGACTTGTGATAATTAATGCTGGGTGTCAACTTGACATGCCTGGTCTTAACTAAGATCAGCTGTGACCACCTGAAGAGATTATCTGTATCAATACATTTACAATGCAAGACCAGCCCTTGAACTCATGGGAACCTCCTATGAGTGGACCATATAAAAAGTACTGTAGAACAAGAGGCAATGAAGAAGAGAGACTTCAGGAATCCTACAACCTTCAATTGTCACCAATTAGCCTACCTGATGTCTACTGTGACTTGGTCCGTCTACAGTCACCAGCTATGTCACCTCTGCCATGAAAGAGAGTTTCTCCCCTCTGGAACTGTAAGTTGAATAAATCTCCCTTTCACTCTTAAGTTGTTTGACTTTGAATGCTCTCTCAGACCAATAGTAAGAATAATCATTAGAGCAGCCTTGGGAAGAAAGATGATACACCTCACAATTGGAGGTTTGCCTCCAGGAAATTCACTCAAACAAAAGGACAGAGTAAAACTATGTAACTGATATTGGCATCTGAGACATAGGTTCACTATGCTGCTGGTGACTTACCATGGAGAGGCACCAGGGTTGGTAGATAAGAAGAGACATCATTAGAGAGTAAGGGAGGTTGATGTCCTTGGAGAAACTGCCCAAGAGCAGAGCTCCCAATATTTGCTCATGTAATGTCCCACAAGTCCTGGACTCGCAGTTTCCTCTTCCGATTTGAGCCCTGGAAAATGAAGCCAAAAGTCCATTCTGCCAATGAGCCCCACCAGGATTCCTGATGTCATAGATAAGCACAGGTGTCAACTTGATGTCTGAGGGTTTGAGCTCTGGGCACATCTGTAGAGAATCAGTGGTTGAGTTAGGCCCAGAGCAAACTCGTAAGAGATTATCTAGCTGCTGGAAAAGGCCCAGCCCACAGTGGGTAGGACTAGGCCCTCAAATAAATCACAGAAAGCTAGTTGAGAGAATTGGCAAACTTCTGTTCACTTGGTCAGACATGCTGGTCTGGCAAGTAAGGATTGTCCATCTCTCAGCTATTATGTGGTGGTAGTGTGGCCAGTTCCCTTGGCCCTGGTGTTGGTGCGTGTTCTCCCATCAAGCTGGACTGAGAATTGTAATCAGGAATTATAAGAGAAAATAAACCCTTGTTCCCTTAAGCCGTTTTTGGTCATTTATCAGCAACCATGCAGGCGAACTGCAACACCCAACATCTGCATTGTCTCTCATACTAACCTCCATTGGATAGGTAGGGATAAGGCTCATTGCCACATGCCAATACCCCAAGTAGACCACCTTCTTCCCTGTCTTAGAAACAGGAAGGACTGATAAGAAAGCAGACTCCTTCTGGAAAAATGCAAGTTTGTGACTTTTCCCCAGTATAGATAGAGATGGTTTTCCCAAAGTAACTTTGAGAATCCTTTAAGATCCATGACAACTCGGTGAATGATGCTTTTGAATGAAATCAGCATTCAGATAATTTGGGAGTTGGGATTGAGTGTGGAGAAGTGAGTAACAATGCACATACTTACTTGTGTGTACAAGGAAGAATGCAGGCCAGTTGGGCCAAAGCCACTTGTATTTCAGGCCTGGCTCTCCTGTGGCTGTCCTCATGCAAGTCAGGCCGGGCCCCTCCCTAGTGTCAATCACTAGGGATGTGGGCTTCTCCTCCAACACTTGAGAGCAAACAGATCAAGGATAAACTCTTAGTGACAATGACAACCCAAGGCAAAACTCTGACTGTCCTTGCCCTATAGGTAGATCTTACCCCAGGCCCTATCGCCAGTCCTACTCTCCAGTCTTTCCCACTCTCTGGACCCAATTTCTGCTGTCAAATTCTTGCCTTGGTTTTCTTTTACTACAGACTATATGCATGTGAGTGCACATGTGTACTTGGTGTGCCCATCCCAAGAGAGGCAGAGAGGACAACAGGGTCTTCCTCTAATGCTCTCAGATTCAATACTTTGACACACAGTGTCTTATTGAAATTGGACCTTGAGACACTTAGATTAAGCTGATCAAAAGCAAGCCCCCACAAATCCTTCTGACTCTGTCCTCCCACCCTCCCCTTTCTTTGTCCTCCCACCCTCCCCTTTCTTAAGGTTCTGGTACTCTAGTCACATCTGAATTTTGACATTGGTGGAAAGAGTCCAAAATTCAGGCCTTCTGCTTACTTGGCAAGTACTCTTGGACACACAGCCTTGAATCCTGCCTATTTACTCCCTACTTTGATTCCAAACTTCTCTGGATCCAAATAAGAGATATTTTAGAATTTGTTTCATAAGCTGTTAGATAAGTAAAGAAGCACTTCCCAACAAGTATATAGGTATTATTTCTAACTAAATGGATATATTGAAAAGCACAGAGAAATAAAACACAGAAAGGTACTTTGATCTTACCACCTACCCATATCTGCTGCTGTGTGTATACACCTCTTCATTTGAAGGCGGGATTTTGGTCCTCAGAAGGCAACACCTGTTTTTCCGTGGCACACAGCAACAAAGATTCAGAAAAAAATTGGCAATACGCCTTTTCACACCTTTCCAGCCCCTGATTGATGATCTTCTAGGAGCTCTGCTGTTTTCCAGACTGGACGTCCCTAAGGACATTGAACTGAGGCTACTTTGCTGGCTGCTTGTGGAATCGCCAGGAACTTCAGCTCTGGGGCTGGGAGCAGAATCATCCCCTGTGAGGCTGTGGCCATGCTGATGATCAGTGGCGACACTGGGCTCATCCTGAGTCTCAGGCTCCTCCCCAGAAGAGTCCTCCAGCCATGAGCTGTCTCTTGAAGAGTCCATTGAGGAGGAATCTGTGGCGGTGCTCTGTGATGACTCACCCGAAGAGCTATCAGCTGTTTCTTCACGAAGCAGAGAGGCTTTTAGATGGCCTTTCCTCTTCAAAGAACACAGGGTAGGAGGCAGGCTGAGCCTTCTTCCACTGATCTCACCACTGAGAAGGTTGGGTGGAGCAGGAAAAGGGAAGGTAGGAAGGGTAGGCAGGCTGGTTCCCTTCCTTAGGGTCACGGGGAAGGAAGGGTGAAGTGAAGGGATCAGGGATCCACCCAGCTGCCCAGGTTTCACTGTGGTGTTCCTGCCCTGGTACTTCAATATTAAATATAATGCCATCGTTGCATTAAAGCAATTATTGTTTAAAGCTTCCCTTATCTTCTGTGGGCTATATCCCATGCTTCCCATGCGAAGAATGATGTGAGGATCTGGTATCCTGTGAAGGTTATCTGCAGTATAATCAACGGGGACTTCATCATCTTCCCCTAGCCAACGAAGGCCCATGACATGTTCTATAGTTGGCCTCTCTCCTGGGTCTACAGTCAAAAGGTTCTTTATAACCAACCAAAGGTTAGGGGACAGGTTAAATTGGATGGAAAACCTGGCAGCTAAAACCTGCTCCTTTAATTCTTCATAACAGTCACCTGGGAAGGGGAGGCAACCCGTCACCATAAAATATAACACCACCCCCGAACTCCAAACATCCACGGCAAGCCCATCATATTCTTTATCCTGGAAGAGTTCGGGGGCACAGTATGGTAAAGTTCCACAGAAATCTTTCAACTTCTCTCCCATGGCCACTCTTCGGCTTATGCCAAAGTCACTGAGTTTGATGTTTCCATGGGTATCAACCAAAATATTTTCAGGCTTGATGTCCCTGTGGGCAATGCCCTTGCCATGGCAATACCTCACTGCGGCTGCTATCTGTTTAAATATTTTCTTTGCTTCAGGTTCATCTAAGAATCCTGTTCCAACTATCCTGGAGTAGAGTTCTCCACCTGGACAAAACTCGGTAACCAGGTTGATGGTATCCTTCGTATAGATGATCTGCCACAGCCTCACAATGTTGGGGTGATTTAGGGTTTTGAGTATTTCTACTTCTAATGGTATCAACAAGGTGTTCTCCTGCTCCTTCACAATAGTTTTTACTGCCACGCGTGTGTCTGTTACTAAGTGACGGGCCAGGTTAACTTTCCAAAACTCCCTTGTCCAAGGGTTGTCACGATGTAATAGTGGTCAGTGACTGATTCCTCCTCTAAACAGCTGTCCTTGTCGTCTCTCTCCATGTTCCACACCCTTACTATGTGGCTGGAAATATTCAGCAACAAACCACCTACCAAAGGAAGAGGAGAAGTCATGGAAAGCAAGGGATGAGATTAGCATGTAATTAGCAAAATGAATCAGTAAAAAATAGGTGTTGCTGACACTGAGATAAAAGAGCACACCATAGGATGTTTAACCAGAATATCCACAAGGTCACTAGGGAACAGCTTGAAAACATGTTTCAGTGAATTGGAAAGTCTGATAGAGATGGATGAGTTTCTACAAATATGTCCTCTCAATACTTAAACAGAAAGACAAACCATCCAAAATGATCAATAAGAACAAAAAGAAGTCTGATCAGTAGGACACAAGGAGAAAATAGTCTTTCATATTAAAATGTCTTTAAAAAGCAGAACAAATCCCACAAACTGTAATACAATAAAGAGACAATTCACCAATGAAATCTGTTATCTTTAGATAGGAACAAACCCACAATCTCCAAAAATAATCCTGCACATTCCAAAGGAGACGAGCCCAACTCCTTGTATAAAGACAATATCATCAGATTCCAGACAATGGAAAGTCTCAATAATAAGACTATGCCACAACGATTGAAAAGGATTCAAGGACATGAAGTGCATGCATGCACATGCCATGATGTCATTCCTCATGTAGCCCAGTTAACACAGATGAGAAACTGAAGCTAACAAAAGACTTAACCAAAGGAAAGCAAATTTAATTCTTACAAAAAAAAAAGAATCTGCTGGAGCCTTAATGACAATGAAAGGGCATAGAAAAGTAAAATAAATCAACCCAAAACCTAATTATCAATGAAAATGAACTTTAAAAGAAATTAAATCAAACCTACAAAATACAGAACAGGTTGGGGAACATGTGCATTATGTTTAATTTGAGGAAATCACCCCAGATTCCAAATTCAGACAATAACCAACTTTCAAGTGCCACAGATTCAGCGCTGCAGCAAAGGACAAAGCTATTGCCAACCAGTACAGTATATGACCAGGCATCTGTAACTCCTGGTAGTGGCTTCTTGTGAGGTCTAAGAAAGAAGTAGACCAAACACAGCTGGCAGGCTACACGCAATGGCACAACTTTTGATCTATGGTGTATATTTGTCAATTTTCTCCTCCCTGGGACCAAAAGTTCAAGAAGAAGTTTCTTAAAAATTTTCATAGAAATCAGTTTCATATAAAAAAGGTTCATATTTCATATACAAAAAGTCTACCAGGGGCCAGATGATTAGAACTTGACCCTTACTTGTCACCATGCACAAAAATTTATTCAAAATAGTTCAGTGGCCTTAATATTAGGCCAGAGATGGGATCTTATGAAATTAAAATTAAACATCTTCTGCTCAGATAAAGAGATTGTAAACCAGGGGGAAAGGCAACCCTGCATTCCCACCAGCAACCTACGAGTTCCCTTCTCTTCACATCCTCTCCAGCATTTGGTGTTGTTTGTATTATGGAATTTTGCCATCTTGACCTAGGTGAAATAATATCTCGGGGAAGATTTGATTTTCAATTCCCTGATGGTTAGGGATGTACATACTCCCTAATAGGTGGATCCTAGTTCCAAAATCACTTTATGACATATTCAAAGATAAAGCTCTGTAATACCCACTGTAATCACAAAGATTATAAACAGGAGGGAAGGGGATGTTGGGCCCCTCATAAAAAGGAAATAGGGGATCACGCTTCAGCAGAGAAATAGGTCACCATCAAGTATTGCACGTACGTAGGGAGACATCTGGTGAAGCTCACTCTCACTTTCCTTCCTGGTCACTTGTGACTGGACGGGTTTGTTCTCCCTGATCAGGGAGGGTCTAGGGACTAGCAGATAGACGGTAACCATCCAGCAAATGGGACAATGACCCCCCCCACACACACACTGCTGTGTCCTACTCCTATTCTTCCATCTACCTTTGAGTCTTCTCTTATATTAAGATCTTCATTGAAACAGTCTTTTCTGTTTGGTTAAGGGGTAACCTTGGATACCAATCAGGATTCAACCAAAAACTTAAGAATTTTCATATAAATAAGTTTCATATAAAAAAGTTTCATATTTCTTATACAAAAAGTCTGTCAGGGACCAGAGGATTAAAACTTGACCCTTCCTTGTCACCATGCAGAGAAAGCAAAACTACAAACAGCAGCAAACCATAATTCAGAGCACCAAAGATCCTACATTAATCACCTGGAACCAGACCAGCCAAATCTCTCCTCATCTTGCAGAACAGGGGGTGGCAAGATTGTAATAGCCTAAAGATGGGGAGGAACAGTGATGTGCAAGATACTTCACACATGTTAGTGCTGCAGCAGCCAGAATGGACTTTGCCTGACCTGCATAATGGCTGACATGTCAATGACCCCCCAAAGTCTAACATGGATCACAAGGGAGAAGGCTCCAGGCATTAGTATCCTTTGAGGCATGGATTAAACAGTCATAATAGAGTTCCCACTTTAATGAGGAGCCCGAGAAGGGGGAAAGGGTGGAGAGTGCAAGGGGGCACAACTTTGGAGGGGAGGAGAGAGAGAGAGGATGGAGGTGCCTATTGAACTTAGATGACTGGGAAGAAATAAAATGTGAGAGAAAAATAATTTTATTAAATTGACATTTTTATGTGAAAAAACTTGCATAAAAAATTTCATATAGAAAGTACTATGCAACCTACATGGAGAAAGAAAGCACTCAAAAGTCACATGAAAGTGTGCAAGCTACAAGCTGCAATACTCTCCTTGTCAAGAGACAACCATCAGTGGAACACTGGCAAGAGTGTCAAGTAGAAAACCAACAGCTTTGTGCTTAGATTCAAGGTCTATTTTTCAACAGCAATCCCACTAAGAGAGCTGGAAACCAGACCAAGAACCTATGGAAGAGCAAGGCACAGACTCTAGTAGAGAGGGTGCTGCAAGGTATTCAGTATTACCTGTAAGGATACTATCTCAAACATCAAAAAGAAGGAGCAGTAAACTTGTGGTGCTAGAACATGGATTGTAGACATGCTGTTTGCATTACCTTCATGTATGAACTGCTAAAAGAATAAAGATAAGTACATGTGCTAAAAGCTAAAGAAAAAATTATAAAATATTGTTTTAGACTAGGAATGTAGTTCAGTCATAGAGTGCTCAATGTTTTGAGGTTCAACACCAAGAACAACAGAAAGATTACCTGAGAACTCATTCTTCATTACAGAAATTCTCTGAGTGTTGCAAACAGCATGTCTATGATCCATATTCTAGCAAATGCTTTGGCACAGGTCATTAAAGACAATGTAGAGGAAACTCGGTGGGCCAAACACAAAGAAAGATACGAAAGCAGAAGTGCGAACTGGAAAAAGAGGGGGTATGGAATTGAGTAATAATAAATGGACTGGGTGTGACAAAGAATTCATTATCTTCCTGTATAAAACACTAAAAGAATAAAAGATGGGGAGACCCAACGATAAACAAGATACTCCGCACAAGTCAGGGCTGCAGAAACCAGGATATAGCCACAATGTGATTGGACCTTGCCTGACCTGCACAATGGCTGACATTTCAACAATCCCCCAAAGTCTAGCAGGATCATAGGGGAGAAGGCTTCAGGCAGTAGGATCCTCAGAGGCAAGGGGTTAAACAGTCATAATAGAGTTCCTGTACTAGAGGGCATCCCAAGGAGGGACCCCAAGCTATACCACTAAGTTCTGAACCCTTGCTAGTGTAGATAACTCAGAGAGAAATTCAGTGTCCATATAAACAGATGCTCTCAGAGTGGGAGGTAAAAAGCAGGAAGCACCAAGAGAGGAGGAGGGAAGAAAAAGAGGTGAAAGAGAGAGAGGAGAAGTAGAAAAAGTGGATGGTAGAATAGGGGGTAATGGGGAGAAAGGGAAAGGGCAGGGACAAAAATGGGGGTACCTGTTGAGCTTGTATAACTAGGCAAAATATGTAACAAAAATAAATAAAAATTTAAAAATAAAAAACTAAAACCTACCAATAAAACTACAGCTTGTAATACATACTCACTCTGCGGAATTCAGTTAGATCACCATCAGATTCCCAGAAAATATAGCAAAAGTCCAAGTCACACAGATCACCACCATTCAGTTATCTGCATCGAAGGACAAAAATGGCCTCAGCCACTACACTCTATGACCAAACCTGCATGATAACTCACAATGGTCCCTTGTGACATCATAGGAAGTAACAGTGCAGATACGGCTGCCAACAATCCACAGAGGTCCTGTTAGTTTAAATGAGTATGCTAAGTTTTTCCTCACTGAGACCAAATGCTTACTAAGACGCAACTTCAAAGAGAAAGGTTTTGTGCTTTCCCTTTTAGGGACACAGCAGAAATAGGACACGATGGCAGAAGTGGCCTCTGGTCAGGTGGTGGGAGCAGGAGTGTGCTGGTGACATGCATTGCCCTGATCTTCAACCAGCCCCAATTTCCAAGTGTTTTAAAATGGAACAAGTGTTAAACACAAAAACATCTTGGGAACATTTGTCAAGTAAGTCATAACAAGGGCCTTCCCCACCGTCAGTTTAACAGGGCCAACAGTGGAAACTATAAGGAAACAACACAGCTTGAACTCAGGAACTTTCTGCTTAGAAAGGCACCCTACAAAATCCTTCAGTGAACGCTGTACTTGGATCCAAATGTTTTTAACATTTGGTTCTCAAAATTCCTTTTCTCTATTCTCAAGGGATCTCTCCCTTAGGAAACTCAGATTATTGGTGTCAAATGCTTACTATCCTTTCAAAGTTACCCTGATGCTTTGTCACTACCATGGCATTTTGTTTTGTGTCCTCACATAGTGAAGCAAGACCTGATCTCAGTTCTTCAACCTTTTTTCTTTTTTTTTTCTTTTTATTTCCACACATTAACAAACTTAACAGGTACACCAGTCCCCCCGTCCCTCCAACCCCCTATCCCTCTGTGCCCCCCTTTCCTCCCCCTTTCCTCCCCATCTCCCAGTTCCTCCCCCTCCCATCCCCAGAGCATCCTTTAATGTGCATGCCAAGCTCTCCTCTGGGTCCTCCTCTCCGATGAGTTGCCAGGACCCAGTGGCATTTCCTAGAACCCTTTCCTGTGTTCCCGTTAAGCATAGGAACACTATTGTGGCTGTCAATCCCTTGCCTCCCAGGATCCTAGTGCCTTTAGCAAATGCTAGACTTTGTGAGGTCAATAGTGAGTTGGACATTGCGTGGGGCATAGTAAGGTCCAAATATGACTGCTTCGGCCCTGACTTGTGTGGCGTATCTTGCATATCATTGCTCCTCCCATCCTTGTGCTTTTAACAATCTTACCGCCCCCTAATCCGCAAATTTCCCTGAGGTTCAGGATGGGTAGAAATTAGGCTGGCCTAGTTCCCGGTGATTGATACAGAGTCTCTGACGTTCTGCATTATGGTTTGTTGATTTTTTTTTTTCAATTATGCTGCTCCCACAATGCCCTTGGCTCCCCCCTGATGGGTATTGGATGTCACCCCCTGGCCAGAGAGAAAAACTTGTTAAATTAGAGTCTTGTTATAAGAGTATATTCAAAGGTAGATATAATAAAAGTAGGAAACTGTGGTGAGGGAGGGGTCAATCACCCATCTGCGAAATGGTTACTATCTATCTGCCAGACTATATGCCCTCCCCTTCTGGTAAGATCATACCCCATCAGTTGTAAATGATCAGGAAGGAAAGTCTGTGAACTTAACCAGATGGCTCATCACTTACTTCCAGTCCTTGATGGTGGCCTATTTTCTCTGCTGTAACATGATCCCCTCTCTCGTTACTGGTGTGGCCCTCCCCCATCCCTCCTGTTCATAATCTTAGTAATTACTGTAGTTATCACAGAGATTTATCTTTGAGTGTCCCTAGGTGGCTGCTGGTTTGGTACTAGGAGCCACCTATTAGTGAGTACATACGGCGCTTAATTTTCTGTGTCTGTGATACTTCACTCAATATAATTGTTTCTAATCCCATCCATTTCCCGTCATATTCCATTAATTCATCATTTTTGATGGCTGAGTAGTACTCCATTGTATAGATGTACCACATTTTCCTTATCCACTCGTCAACTGTTGGACGTTTGGGTTGATTCCATGACTTTGCTATTGTAAACAGTGCTGCTATGAACATGGTCGTGCTTGTGCTATCGAGGTGAATTTTTGCTGTTTGGGGGGGTTATTCCCAAAAGTGTAATCGCAGGGTCATATGGCATTTCAATCTTTAATTTCTTTAAGAATCTCCACACGGCTCCCCAGAGTGGCTGTATGAGTCTGTATTCCCACTGGCAATGTAGGGGAGTTCCCCTCTCTCCACATCCTCTCCAGCATTTGTTGTTGTTTGTATTGTGGATTTCTGTCATCCTGACCGGGGGCGAGATGATATCTCAGGGAAGTTTTGATTTGCATTTCCCTAATGGCTAAGGAAGTGGAGCATTTTTTAAGATATTTGTTATACATTTTAATTTCATCCCTAGTAAAGTTTCTTTTAAGTTCCAGGGCCCATTTTTTAATTGGGCCATTAATTTCCTTGGAGTTTAGTTTTCTAAGTTCTTTGTGCACTCTGGATAATAGAGCTCTATCAGATATGTGGTTAGTGAAGATTTTCTCCCATTCCATGGGTTGCCTTTGAGCTCGTGTTACAACCCCTTTATCTGAACAGAAGGTCTTTAATTTCACCAGATCCCAACTGTTGAGAGTTGGTAGCAGTGACTTGGATGTCTGTTGAGGAACTGTCTTTAACCTTTTTTCTATGGGCCCACATTCTATCATAGTGATGGACCTCATGCCTCAGCACCTCCAAAGCCCAAACTTGTAACACAAGTATTGCACCAAGACTGGAGATTCAACAAGGGTTTCATGGACTCTCAATCAAACACAATACCACACAAACCAGAGCTGGTTCCCATAAGCTGTAACCTGACTGAGGGGAATCCTTCGACGGAAGGACCAATGACACAGGGAGTCAAACAGCATGTAGAAACATCTTCGCTGAAGCCAAGTACAGAACAATTACAAAAGGTTTCATGCTAGAAATGAGATGAAGTGAGAGACAAAAATCTAAATCAGAAGAGGTAGGCAAGCTTCAATTAACAAGAGCCTTCGGGCATGATAGCAGAAATAATTTCTGAGACAGAACTGCGTGCCTGGAGAAATCAGATCCTTCCCTAGTAATTCATAGGTATTATCTGGTGTATTTCTGGCACATTTGTGTAAAGACTAGAAATGGCAAATTCCTCTCTGACTTCCATGGTGCATATACTGAGAAGCACACACTAAAAGTAAGAATTTGACCCTGGGACCAAATGTGGACAACAATGTGTGTGTGTGTGTATGTGTGTGTGTGTGTGTGTGTGTGTGTGTGTGTAAAATACAGTTCTTAAAGTTGACAATCATGATGCCATGTTAACAGGACCTTTTTGTCCAGCCTGGCCAACTGTGATATCCTTATATGGAGAACATTTACAATTGGCACTTGCCTTAACATTGAGAATTAGTATTTTAATCCATCTTTCATCAGCCTTGAAACACTCTCCAGACAATAGCAAATCTACATGTCAGATCACACATCATTGATAACCTGCTGGCCTTTGACCAGCAATGTTTCCTAGTCCATCATTTTCCTACTCAAGAAACACAACATCAATCCTGGATTAGAAAGCACTGGTTTCCCTACCACTAAGAATCCGGACAGCAATGGATAATCACAGACTGTCTCCTGGATTCTTACCCATAGCTAAACTAGAGTGAGTTATTTGGCTCAAAATAAATATTGGACACATAATTTCACACATACCCCACCCCCAGACACACAAATTTCACTGAAGAGATAATTGAAATTTATCTCAAATGTTCAAGAGAAGTGAGACTCAAGACAGTTGTGTATTTTCAACTTAGCTTCATTAGTGCCTAAACCAAGAAGACACTGCTACCCTTCCTTTGGAAACTTCTGCTGCAAACAAACAGGCTGCATCCCTCCTGTCTCCTCACACTCCCTTGCCTTCCAAAGGTACTCCACATGTGCCATGCCAAACCAAATACTTTTCTTTCCTTGCCCCTTTCTGCTCACAGTTCCTTAGATAGGACCCTAGTGCACACTCACATCTCCTGAGCACTTCTGCTCTTCCCAGTTCTCTCTGTGTCTGACCCCGTGCTACACACCAACTAGCAGAACCCTTCATTCTCTTCATGTCTGTCACCTGGGACACAACACCTCCCAAGTATCCATCCCCCTGGATAATTACACACAAAGGAATCCCAGGACACAGAGGACACAGACACCAAACTTAGCAAACCATTGACACCCCAAGGGAGGATCCTGAGAATATCAGCAATCATCACAGGACACATGCTCCATCACGCTACAGTCACAAGAGCACTCTGCAGAAGCAACAGCACTCACCTACACCTGCGCAACAAAGAAAACCAGACATTCCAGGTCAAGTTGGAAAGGACAATGGACGTCATCATAACTTCTTGCTTTCTGTTTGTATTCTTCTTCTTTTTTTTAATTGATTCATTTACCTGTGAATTTTTACCTATCAGATATGTTATGCCAAATGGGTTTCTGGTTTAACTTTTATTCCTTTAAGATTCACAATTGTAGCGTAAAATTCTCAAACCAGGTTATTACAAGTCACTCTATACCATTTTCCTGGGTCTTCACTTCCCATAATCCCTTTTTAGACCTACCGCACTCCTTGTATCTACATCGTTATCCCCTGAAGTGGTAACAACCTCTAAAATCAGCTGAATCTCAAAGCACACCAAGTCTCCTATCTAGATCTTAAGTTTCTATCCAGGCTCACAGTTATCCCAGACTTTATACGTCCTACTTCTTTGCATATCTAATCTCCTTACTGAGAAACCATATATGGACCTTGTTAACATCAAGTAAGTGTCAAATCTTAGCACTCCACACCATGACTATCCTATCCAAAAACTAGTATCAAGTGACTGCAGACTAACCTTCAATCTCCACATCCAAATGGCAGTGAGAGCAGACAATTAATCCACAAGGAACAAACGAGCTAGAAATAAAATCTGTGAAAACAATGAGAAAACTCCAGAAGCCTGTGTGTTTTCATGAAGATATAAACAAATAAAGAAGCCAGGAAAATGTGCCTATTACAAAAATCATGAGCTATGGCATGAGTATCTACTGAAGGTAACTGATCCAGTGGCAATCTGGACAGCAAGAAAGAAGAAAATGAAATTTAAACATCAAATATAAATATGATCAAGGAACTCCAAGGCAATGCTTTAAAAAATATGAAAAGCAACATGCCAAACAGGAAAGTAGAGAAGACACATACAAAAACAGTAAGATGCAATTAGAAAGACAGCTGAAGATCTGAAAGCAAACATAGAATACAAACTTTGAAAGGAAACTGGGGAATACAAAAAAGCTGTAAAAATGTTAGGCAGCACATGTACACCCTAATAAGAGAATCCTAGTGCCAAACCCACTTAATGACATAATCAAAGATAAATCTCTGTAATACACATTGTAATCACAAAGGACTATAAACATGAGGGAAGGGGAACAAGGACCTCAAAAGAATGGAGATAGGGGAACATGCTTCAGTAGAGAAAATAGATCACCATCAAGTATTGCATATAAGTAGGGAGACATCTGGTGAAG
This sequence comes from Typhlomys cinereus, assembly GCA_023101885.1. Taxonomy (NCBI): domain Eukaryota; kingdom Metazoa; phylum Chordata; class Mammalia; order Rodentia; family Platacanthomyidae; genus Typhlomys; species Typhlomys cinereus. The sequence goes on along the minus strand of JALPQD010000909.1, from coordinate 105,331 downwards.
CTCACTCTCACTTCCCTTCCTGGTCACTTGTGACTGAACAGGTTTGTTCTCACCAATCAGGGAGGATATAGGGACTGGCAGATAGAAAGTAACCATCCCACAAACAGGAGACGGACACCCCCCATTGTTGTGTCCTACTCCTATTCTTCCGTCTATCTTTGAGTCTCCACTTAAATTAAGATCTTCATTTAAACAGTCTTTTCTCTTTGATTAGGAAGTGACCTTTGATACCAATTGGGATGCAGCCAAGGGTAGTACAGGAATAGCAAAACTGAAATAAAAACAAAACGTAATTCAGAACACCAAAGACCATACATTATTCACTTAGAACCAGACCAGCCAAATCTCTTCCCATCCTAAAGCTCAGGGAACCTTGCAGAAGAGTGGGTGGCAAGATGTTAAGAGCCTAAAGATGGGAAGGACCAACAATATGCAAGATACTTAGGGCTGCAGCAAGCCAAGATTGGAGTTTGCCTGACCTGCACAATGGCTGACATATCAACGACCCCCCCCCCCCGCTCCAAAGTCTACCATGGATCACAGGGGAGTAGGCTTCAGACAGTAGGATCCTAAGAATCAAGGGATTAAACAGTCATAGTAGAATTCACATGCTAACAGGGAACTCAAGAAGGGGCTCTGGGCTAGGCACTGAATCTAGAGCCCTCACTACGGTGGAGGACTCAGAGACAGGTTCAGGAGTCCACATAAACAGATGTTCCAGGGGATGGGAGGAAGGAAGGAGAAAGCACCTGAAGATGGGAAGGGAGGGAGGTGGGTGAAAGGAAAGAGAGTGGGATGAGAGGTGATGACAGGGGAGGAAGAGGATGGAGGTACACCTACTGAACTTGAATGATTAGGGAAAAAAATTAAATGTGGGAGAAAAAAACAGAGACACTTTAGAAAACTCGAAATGGCACTAAAGTAGAAATAAAAAACTCCAAAGATCTAGGTAAGATACCAACAAAGAGTGTCAAAATTTAAACGGAATCAACAGAAGACAGAAAATCAAGACCTTAGAGGTAAGATTTAGGACTTGATACATCAATTAATGGAACTGATAGAATGAATAACTGCCAAAAACAGAACACACAGAAACTTTCTGTCAAAATCAAGATAACTAAGGCGGGAACCATGGGTATTTCAGAAGCACACACCCAAGAGAAAGATAAATAACATGCAATCAATGAGATCATGGACCAAAAACTACCAAGTCTAGGGAAGGAGAAGCCCACCCAGATTCTAGAGGCATGTGCGATGCCAAATAGAACCAAAGAAGAAGGTTCCCAAGACACATAACAGTGCACACATTAAATGAGCAGGATGGTTTTTACATCGGACCCCGGCCACATGTGGAAAAACATGTGACAGTTGGCATACCTCCTGAGCTGCTCGGATGCCTCTGAACCGGGGATGAATACATACTGAAATGCGCTTCATACATGATTAACTCCTACAACTGACTGCATCCACCACACTGCTCCCTGCTCCCTGGTGTCCACCTCCAGAAGAAGTCAGTGGTTTTTTCACCACTAGAAAACATGGAGGTATGGGAAAGGATCTCTCCTAAGGACACTGAAATATACAGGAATTGTGCTAAACTATCTCCTGGGGAGGGATAGTTCCTCCCACTGATCTCTCCTGATGGAGACTCTTGCCTTACTCCCATACTGCTCCCATGTTTCCCAGTATTGGGTCACAATCCTCAGCTATTCACTTCTACTAGAAATTTCTGAACTTCCAAACAAGGGGGAAGGACACTATGGGAACAGAGAGATACACATATTGATTTGCCCAGTCCATAAATGTGTAGACTATATAGAAAGGCAGGGAAAATTTTAGAGAGATGAAAAAGAAAAAGGGGGCCCTGAATCTGGAACCATGCTGGTTCCATTCTTATCGCTGTAGTGAGAATTTCAGAACTACCAAGGGCTTCAGGCCCTTATCACTTCCCAGCCATAAGCCCCCCCCCCCCCCTCCCGCTTTCAGAGAATCTTGCCCGTAAACCCCTTGCATAGGGAAAGAACATGCACTAAACTAGGGGCATCTGGTTTTGCCACATGAGGTTACACTTCAATCCAAGGCCTCCCCCAAAACACCACATTTCTTATGTCAATTAAAAAAGGAGAGACAGGGAACATGGAAAAAGCCCAAGCTTAGTGAGTCTTTGAGAAGTAGCCTGAGTTCCCAGAAGGTAAATGTAAGCATTTGGTCTCTCTCTCTACTTCAAGTTCTTACTTCTCTTCTGGGCACCTGTCTTTCTTTTAACTCTCTTGTGTAAGGCTAAATAAAATGTCTCTAAGCAAATTTCCAAGTTTACTTCCCTTTACCAGGTAGTCCTCAGAATATTTTTTAACATTTTTTATTATTATTTCCACTCATACAAACTTAATAGGTACACCGGTTCCCTCCCTCCCTCCTCCCCCCCACCCCTCTGCTCCCCCTCCCATCACCCCTCCCTCCCCATCCCCCAGTGTCTCCCCACCCACTCCCCGGAGAATCATTTAATGTGCATGCCTGACTCTTCTCTGGATCCTCCTCTGGATAATAGAGCTCTATCAGATATGTGTTTACTGAAGATTTTCTCCCATTCTGTGGGTTGCCTTTGTGCTAGAGTTACAATTTCTTTATCTGAACAGAAGCTCTTTAATTGTACAAAGTCCCATCTGATGACTGTTGGTTGTAGTGACTGTGCTATTGGATGTCCCTTTAGGAAGTGTTGGCCTAGTCCAATCAGCTCAAGGGAGTTCCCTACCCTTTCAACTATGGTTTTTATGGTCTTTGCCTTATATCAAGGTCCTTGATCCATTTGGAATTAATTCTTGTACATGGTGACAAGTGTGGGTCCAGTTTTAATCTTCTGCATGTGGAGATCCAGTTTTGCCAGCACCATTTTTTGAAGATGCTGTTCTTTTTCCATTGGATTTTTTGGGCCCCTTTGTCAAAGATCAAGTGGCTATACTTTGTGGGCTTATATCTGGGACATCTGTATGCCTATTTTGGAGCCAATATCAGGCTGTTTTTACAACTATGGATTTGTAGTATAGACTTAGGTTTGGTATGGTGATACCTCCAGCAGTGTTTTTGTTACTCAGGATTGTCTTTGCTATCCTGGGTCTTTTGTGCCTCCATATGAATTTTGAGATTGTTTGGTCAACTTCTTTAAAGAATTGGTTTGGGATTTTGATTGGTAAAGCATTGAATCTGTATATTGCCTTCGGTAGGATGGTCATTTTTACGATGTTGATTCTGCCAATCCAGGAACATGGGAGATCTTTCTAACTTCTGGTGTCTTCTGCAATTTCTTTCTTTAGGGTTTTAAAGTTTTCACTGTAAAGGTTTCTTACTTCCTTGGTTAGGTTTATACCAAGGTATTTCAGTTTTTTAGGGGCTATAGTAAATGGGATTGGTTCTCTCAGGGCTTTTTCACTTCTTTCATTCTGGGCATATAGGAAGGACACTGATTTTTGTACATTTATTTTGTATCCTGCTCCCCTGCTGAACTTCTGTATTAATTCCAGGAGCTTCCTGGTGGAGTTTTTGGGATCACTCAGGTATAAGATCATGTCATCTGCAAATAGAGATAACTTGACTTCTTTGCTGATTTGAACTTCTTTTGTGTCCCTTTCTTGTCTTATGTCTTCAGCTAAGACTTCAAGTACAATATTGAATAGAAGTGGTGAGAGTGGACAGCCTTATCTAGTTCCTGATCAAAGTGGGAATGCTTCAAGTTTTTCCCCATTGAGTATAATCCTTGCTGTTGGCTTGTTGTATACAGCTTTTATTATATTGATAAAGGTTCCTTCCATTCCAACTGTCTCTAGGGTTTCGGTCATAAAAGGCTGTTGGATCTTGTCAAAAGCTTTTTCTGCATCTATCGAGAGTATCATGTGGTCTTGAACTTTGGACTGGTTTATATAGTGAATTACATTTATTGATTTGCGTATGTTGAACCAATCTTGTGTGCCTGAGATAAAGCCTACTTGATCCCCGTGGATGATCTTTTTGTTGTGTTTTTGAATCCGATTTGCTAAGACTTTGTTGAGAATCTTTGCATCTGTATTCCTCAGAGAGATTGGCCTATAGTTTTCTTTTTCAAGTGTATCTTGACTGGGTTTTGGTATTAAGATGATATTAGCTTCATAGAAAGAATTTGGTAGTGTTCCTTCCTTTGCTATTTGACGGAACAGTTTAAGGAGTATTGGTGTTATTAACTGCTTAAATGTGTGGTAGAACTCTGTGCTGAATCCATCTGGTCCAGGACATTCTTTGGTGGGAAGATTCGAGATTACTTTATGAATTTCCTCATATGTTAAAGGACTATTTAAATAATTCACATCTTCCTGATTCAATTTAGGTAAGTTGTGTTTACTTAGAAATTCATCCATCTCTTTTGTGTTGTCAAATTTCACATAGTATAAGTTTTTTAAATATTAGGTTATAGTCCTCTGGATTTCTTGGGTATCAGTGGTGAGAACTCCATTTCCATTTCTAATTTTTGTTAATTTGTTAATTCTCTCTCTTGCTTTTAGTTAATTTAGCTAGTGGGGTATCAATCTTACTGATTTTTTCAAAAAACCAGCTTTTTGACTGGTTGATTTTCTGTATCGTTTTCCTACTCTCGATTTCGGATTTTTCTCCCTTTATTTTTCTAATCTCCTCTCTTCTACTGCTTTTGGGATCAGATTGCTCTAGTGTCTCTAAAGTTTTGAGCTGCATTGTTAGGTTATTTATTTCTGATGTTTCGATTTTACCTCTTAGGACAGCTTTCATTGTGTCCCAGAGATTTTGGTAAGTTGTATTTTCATTATGGCTTACTTTCAGGAAATCTTGAATTTCTTTTTAATTTCTTCCTGAATCCAATTCTCCTACAGCATCATACTGTTTAGTTTCCAGGAGTTAGTGTATTTAGTGTTGCTTCTTGTGTTGTGGATGTCAAGCTTTAGGTCGTGGCAGTCTGATAAGGTACAGGCTAGAATTTCAACTTTCCTGTATATGTGGAAATTCGTTTTGTGGCCCAATATGTGATCTATTTTGGAGAATTTTCCGTGTGCTGCTGAGAAAAATGTGTATTCTTTGGTGTGTGGATGAAAAGTTCAATAGAGATCTGTAAGGGTTTGATTAAGCTCCAAAGTATCTCTGTTAAGTTTTTTACTTGTTCATCTATCTCATGTTGAGAGGGCAGTGTTGAAATCCCCAAGAATTATTATTTGGGGATTGATTTCTCGCTTTAGACGTTGTAGGGTTTGCTTAATGAATGTGGGGGGCCCATATTGGGTGCATATCTGTTCAGTGTTGTGAAGTCTTCCTGGTGAATTGTACCTGGGACTAAAATGTAGTATCCATCTGTATCTCTTATGATTTTTTTTGGTTTGAAGTCCACTTTTTCCGATATCATAATGGCTATCCCTGCCTGTTTTCTGGTTCCATTGCAGAATTTTGGACCAGCCTTTTATTTTTAGGATGTGCCTATCTTTTATGGTGAGATGGGTTTCCTGCAGGCAGCAGATTGATGGGTTGTGATTTTTAATCCAAGTTTGTAATTTGTGTCTCTTGATCGGTGAGTTAATTCCATTAACATTTAATGTTATAATGGAGAAACTATTTTTAATTCCGGACATTTATTATGTTTAGTGGCTTTCGTAAGCGTATTGTTTCGCTTTTAGGTTTTGGTGGTATTATACTTCCCTTCTGTTCTCCTGGATACGCTTGTTCTTTTCATCACGAATGAGTATCATTTCTAGCATTTTTTGAAGGCCTGGTCTGGTGGAAATGTATCCCTTTAAGTTGTCTTTGTGCTGGAAAATTTTTCTTTCTCCCACGTTCATGACAGATACTTTTGCAGGGTATATCAGCCTGGGGTGACATTTTTGCTCATTCAATACTTGAAGTACGTCTCTCGAAGCTCTTCTTGCTTTTACTGTTTCCATTGAGAAGTCATTTGTTATTTTATAGTTTTACCTTTAAAGTGACTTGGTTTTCTTCCCTTGAAGCTCTCAGCACCATTTCTTTATCTTGAATATGGAGTGTTTTAACTATTACTTGACATGGCGAGTTTCTATTTTGGTCATATCTGTTTGGGGTGCGGAATGCCTCTTGTATATGGATGGGCCACTCTTTTTTTAGATGAGGAAAGTTTTCCTTGATGATTGTTGGAAAAATTTCCTCAGGTGTGGTATTTTGGGATTCTTGCTCTGGTATTCCATGAATATGGATGTTAAGCTTCTTTGGGGTATCTCATATCTCTTGAATATTTCTCTTGAGTATCTTTTTGGTTTTAACAACCTCTTCCATTGAGCTGGTTAATACTCCCACTTTGTCTTCAAGGTCTGAAATTCTATTTTCTACTTTGTTAGTTCTGCTGCTAAGACTCTCTGTTGAGTTCTGGGTTGAAGATAACTTGTCTTTTAGGTCGGTTTTAAACTCTGTTTGTGTCTGTTTTAACTGCTCTATGCCTGTTTTTGTTTCTTGAACTGTTTTTCTCAACTCCTTCAAGTGTCTGTTGTGTTCCTCTTCAAAGTAATTGATGTGGTTATTTAATTCCACTTGGATTTCCTCTTTCATAGTATAAATCATGGTAATGATCATGTTTTGAAAGTCGTTATCCTGGGTCAGGCTGTCTTGGCTATTTTCCGTGAGTTTGTTCTGGTTGGAGTCTATCATTATGGGATTAATTCCTTCAGTGGGAGATTGGTTTTCCTGTGGTTTTTTTTTTTTCCTCATGGATTTGCACTTTGACTTGGGCATTGTAGTTTTAACTCTTTAAGACCTTCTTTCAATTTCTGTGCGTTTTTCACTGAATTGAATTATTTGGCCCGGCACAGCGAAGTTCCGGCTGGCTGATGGGAGGAGCTGGGAATAATGGGCTGCCTGGGGTTTGGGGGTGGGGACGTGTGGGGGTGGGGGTGGGAGGTGGGGGGAGGCTTACCTAGGTGCCCTGAATCCCGGCTGGACTGCGGGCGTCCCGGGCAGGTGGGGAAAGGCAGGATTTCTTTTTCCTATTACTACTTTGGTTGTTGTTGAAAAAGACTCACCAACTGGCTATAAACTTGATAAATCATGGAGGATGTTTTTGAACTCCTGATCTTCCTTCACTTCCCAAGTTCCTGGCATTACAACCACGTGACTGGATTTATATGGTACTGAGGATGAAACTGAGCGCTTTATGCATGTTTGCAAGCACTCTACCACCTGGGGTATAGACCCACAGTCTGCAGTCTTCTTCAGTTGTTTCTTTGGTTTTGGTATTGGTCGGCCTTATAAGAAGAGTTTAGTATATTTACTTCCATTTCAGTCTTTATGGAATAATATAAAAATTGGAATGACCTCTCTAAATGTTTCTTGTTTAGGTACCTTACTGCTTGAACAGTCTTGCTGACTCCCACATTCTAAATGTTTTAGGGAATTCAGCAGTAAAGCCATCTAATGTTCAACTTTTTTTAAAAAAATCCCTATTTATTTGTGTGTGTGTGTATGTGTATGTGTGTGTGTGTGTGTGTGTGTGTGTGTGTGTGTGTGTGTGTGTGTATCAGAGGGCATTTTGTGTGTCCCTATGGAGGCCCATGGTTGATTTTGGGAATCATCCTGAATTGCTTCTACCTCCTTCTCCTACTCAAGGATTTCCTAGGCTGTGGCCACTAGGGAAAGAAGTGCAGGCTCCTGCTTGGCATTTTATGTGGGACCTGGCATTTGAACTCAGGACCTTCTGCTTACAAGGCAGTGTCTTAACTCCTGAGCCATCTCTCCAGCCTAATGCTCAACTTTAAAAAACAAGGGGTGTATGTTTGTAGATATTTTAAATTGCTGCTTTAGTCTCATTACTCATTATTGCTTTATTCAGATTTACTCTTGTTTCTTATACTTTTTAAGATGTAGAAATATTTTAAATTTCTGCTTTAGTCTCATTATTGGTTTATTCAGATTTACTGTTTTTCTTATACTTTTTAAGATGTAGTGAAATGTGGAAAATATAAAAATTGCCATTTTAAATATCTTTAGGATATAATTTACTGGCATCAGTTACACTCACACTGTTATATAATCATTACTGGTCTCCAGTTCTAAAATTTTTCATCGCCCCCAAACTAGCTTTGTCCCCTTTTAAGCTGTAACTCCCCACTTTCTTTCCTCTCCCCCTATCTTGATTCAGTGTCTGTGAATTCTCAGCTGTTCTATACATTACATGTAAGTGGAATAACAGAAAAATGTCATTTTTTTGTGTGGCTTCTTTCATTTACTGTGATGTGTTTACGACCCATCCATATAACTATCAGAACTTCACTTTTCTAATATCTGAATAATAAATACCTTATGTAATCTTGGTTGAGTTTCAGTAGGTTGTATGTGAGGTGAATACTTGTATGTACTAGTTTCCTTTCTTTTGTAGTAATTTGGTTTCATCTATAATTTCTCCTTTTTCATCTCTAGATCTGAGGCTTCTTTTCCCTTTGGTTACTGTAGCTAAAGGAGTGGCAGGCTTTGTTTAGACTTTCAAAAGATTAGCTTTTGGAGCCAGAGAGATGACTCAGGGGTTAAGCTTCTGCCTTGCAAGCAGAAGGTTTTGAGTTCAGACTCCTCATCTCACTTAAAAACAGTAGGTGGAAATGATGGTGGCCTGCACTTCTGGTCCTGGAAGGCGAGATCTGGGAAGCTCCAAAGCAAAGCAAATAGGAGGTAGAACCAATCCATGGTGATTCTCGAAGTCACCCTTGGGCCTCTGCAGACACACACACACACACACACACACACACACACACACACGCAAAAAGAATAAAATAAACTTTAAAAACATTAGCTTTTTATTCTCTTGATCTTTTGCAATTTTTCAGTTTCAAGTGTATTTATTTCTGCTATGATCTTTAGTATACCTTTCATTCTAGTCATTTGAGCTTTGGTTTGTTCTTGTTTTTCTATGTCTCTTAGGTGCATCTTTGGTCTTTTCTGGTCTCTGGTGCTTAAGCAATGTGAAGTTTCTATATAATGCCCTTAGTCTATTGGTATAGTTTTTATATTGGCATGCATAAGACTGAAGGACTGAAACCAGAGCCTCTTTTTGCTGTTTCCCACAGATTGTTGTTATGGTATCATGTTTCAACTGTTTCTTGAAATGTCTAGATTTCCCTCCTAATTTTGCCAGGTAGCCACTGTAAATTTGGGAGCCTATTATTCAATTTCTATGTATTTTGCTTATTTTTCTATTCTTCATGCTGATTTGCAGTTTTATTTTTTTTTGCTGGAGTCTGAAAAGACACAAAATGCTTCTAATATGTATGTTTTGCAGTTTGTGTGTGTACTTATGGGCACAGTTCCCAGGGGTCAGATAAGTTTTCCTAAGTCACTCTCCAACTTGTGTTTTGATTATGTTTCTTTTTTATTCAATTGTGCATGTGTGCGTGTTTGTATGTATGTGTATATGTGTATGTGTATGTAGAATCACGAGTGGATTCGGGAACAATGATGGACCGACACCACCTCCACCTTGTTTACTCTACCTGGGATTCACAGGTTCCACACTATCAGGACCAGAACCGCAGGCCACCCCTGCTTCTGCCCGGAGTCTATACTTGGGGTCTAGGATCCGAACTGAGGACCTTCTGCGTGCAAGGCAGAGGCTTAACCCCTGAGCCACCTCTCCAATTCCTCCAAGTTGTGTTTTGAAGTAACATCTTTCACTGAACCTTGAGCTCACCTGTTTGGCTAGACTGGCCACCATCAAAGACTGCAAGCCTTTGTAGTTTTTTTTTGAACAGTTCTTTCACTTCCTTGGTTCAGTTTATTTCAAGTATTTTATTGTTTGTGAGACTATGGCAATTGGCATTGATTCCCTCATTTCTTTCCCAGTGGTTTTCCTCTGGTGTATAGGAAGGCTTCTAAGTTTTGAATGTTGATTTCACAACCTGCCATTTTATTGAAAGTGTTTATTAGTTCAACAGTTTCTTGTTGGAGCCATTTGGCTCTCTCAAGTATAGAATCATACCATCTGTAAGGAGGGATACCTTAACTTCTTTCTTTCCTATTTGTATCCCTTTTATCTCCTTCTCTTGCCTTACTGCTCTAGGTAGAACTTCAAGAACAATATTGAACAGGAGGGGTGAGAGTGGACAGACTTGTCTTATTCCTGATTTAGTGTTAAAGTTTTCCCCATTTGCCCCTGCCATTCCCCATCATTAGATTTCTTTTCCTTCAGGGTTGTCGTATTGTCTCCATTATGTTTTTACATGTTCTCTTCATTACTGTCTTCTCTAGGACTTTGATCATGAAGGCATGTTGAATTTGGTCAAAGCCTTTTGTGTATTGAAAGGACCATATATTTTTTGTTTTTGAGTCTGTTTATGTGATGAATTATATTTATCGATCTATATATGTCAAGCCATCCTTGTATTTTAGTCATGAACCTGAGTTGATTATGATGAATGATCTTTTCAGATACATTTTTGGATGTGCTTTGCCAGTATTGTGGATTTCTTGCATGTGTGTTCATCAGAAATATTGCCTTATAGGTTCTCATTGATTGATGTATCTTTATTTGGTTTTGGTTTTGGAATCAGAGTAACATGGCTTCATAGAAAGAATTTGGGAGTGTTTCTTCCTTTTCTATTTGGGAAATAATTTTAGTGGTGTTAGTTCTTCTGTAAAAGTCTAGTAGAATTCTGTACTGGATCTGTTTGGTCCTGAAATTTTTTTTTTAGCCCAGAGATTGGTAATTACTATTTTAATTTCATTGGTTGTTAGAGGACTGTTTCAATGATTTATTTCATCTTCATTCAACTTTGGAAGGTTGTATATATTCAGAACTTCATCCCTATTTTACTAGAGTAAATGTTTTTGAAGTATGTCCTTATGATGTTCTGAATTTCTTCAGGGTCAATTTTAATTTTTCCTTTTTCAATTTATTAATTTAGGTATTCTCTTTCAGATAATTTGGTGAATGGCTTGTTGATGATGATCTTGTTTATCTTTTCCAAGAATCAACTGTTTGTTTCACTGATTCTTTTTGTTTCCTTTTTCTTTCCAATTCATGGAGTTCTCCTGATGTCAAAGTCCATGCCTCAAGAATGGCACAGGGTGGCACGCTTGTAATCTCAGTACTTGGGAGATGAAGAGGGGAAGATCTGGAGTTGGAGGCCTGCATAGAGATGCCCGCCCTCCATCACCTCGAAAAAAGAAAGAAGCAGAAAAGAAAGGAAGTGTGGGGAGCATATTTACTGATGACCGTTATAAATTACACCTGAGTGCTGATGCGTTTTGAACATGCTTGGCGAATCTTTTACTTTCTGTGGGACATAAGGAATGTTCCCATAATTGTGGGAGCCTGAGAAACTGCATCTTGAAGACTTTTGAGCCCTGAGTAGTGCAGTCAAAAATACTATCTTGCTTATTAACCTTGAAAGAAGTGAATATTCTGCCGAGAATGTGTTTTGCCCATTAATCGTTTGGGCTACAAAGAAGTGCAATGGCTATTCCTAAATTCTGTAGATAAAGAAAGGAAATAATGAGCTGGTTTACACAGCTGCATTTTCAACTGCGTTTATTCCTCCACTTTGTTGTTAACATATTCTCTTTCTGTATAAACATTGTATGAAATAAATATTTGGGGCTGCCTGCCTTCTGCTCACACATTATACCCTCCTGTGAAAAAGACATTGGTGTCTGAATTTTAATCCTCAATTCCCCCCCCCACTCCGCCTCGAGTTTGGTTCACAGTGGCTGCAGGACAGCGACAAGGAAGAAATGAGTCTATGTCCAAGGGTCATACAGAGACCAACGTGGCTTGCTTCCTTGATCTCGAAGTAGCATCTTCCTCCCCATGGGAGATTGCGAGCATCTGGTAATCCCGTGGGTCCTCGGGCAGGTCACAGCTGCTGGCTGCTGAAGAAGGATTTAGTCTCCCTGCAGACAGGATTCGTGCAGAGCGGACAGCTCAGAGTCAACTGCTTGGAGCACAGCTTGTTTGACTGGATGTGAGAGTGCACCAACTAGGCCAGGGCCTGCAAGACACACGGAGCCCAGAGGCGTCAGAAGCTGGGAGTCGCTGGTCCCCAAGGATGCCCTGCACTAGCTCGCCTGCCGGAGATAATCGCCCTAGCTTGGGGCTTCCTTTCATCTGAGCCGGGAAGCCCTTGAACAGACCTCCGCAGCATCTTCTTCCCTTCCTCGGCATCCTCGGGTTTAGGCAAAGAGCAAGGAGATGTGAGGAAATGAGCCCTCTTACCCGCCCACGCTGCCTTTGCTCTGAGAAGCAGCTTTTGAATTGGACTACTTACAGCTGGGCCATATAAAAAGACTGGGGCTACCGAAAGGAAAAAGGAAGGAGCACAGAAGGAATTTCATCCCATGTATGTTATTACTTGGAACTCCAAATGTACTAATATGTGAGAAAACCAATATTCTTCAAGATTTTCTCAGAGGAGTACTTCCCGCTAAGGTTCGACTGAAATGGTTGTAGCACACAGGTACCTTGGAGAACAATGGGTTTCCATTAAGAGACTCCGCTCTTCTGATGTTTTCAACTCCACACTGAATCATATGAGAAAGGGGAGAAAAAACAGGCAGATTTTTATTTCCTTTCTTGCTTTCGTCTTTGAGATGCCAAGTATTATAAAAGCATAAGCATAGAAATAAAAGAATAGACACACACAACTAGCAGTCTGACCTTGTAGGTGCACAGATCTCTCATAAAGGACGGCCGTAAAAGGGGCACATGGAATGATTGTTTTTACTGGAAACTACAATTTATTTTCTGTCTTCCTTTCACCCCACTACCTTTCCACAGGTGGTCCGTTTCTAGAGTAAGACTGAAGTTCTCCTTGATGGACTTCTCAAAAGTAATATAAGTCCATTTACTACTATCCTCTCTGATTTTGTTTTTCTACTGCATACCCTTGCAGACTTTCCCTATGTTGAATGTTGCTGTAATTGAATCAAATTTCCTACTCCTGATCTCAAGTTCAAAAATGAAGGAAATTAATTTATGGACTCTGAGATATATTGGGTCTAGATTGGATCCAGTGCAGAATAGGTTTGTTGTTTTGTTAAATATATTCTTACAGAGAAAAAAAATCTCAGGGGAAAAAAAAACCTTTTCTTCTCTCCAACAATATCTAGTTAATTATCCCCAATGAACTGAAACTATCTCTGGTTTACTCAGTAGCTTGCATCTTCTTTCTCACTTTCCTAGTGAAAGATGGTCAGTTGCTGTTTTAGTTGACATACATATGAGGAATCCACATGGGAACACACAAAGAGATTTAGCAAACATTTAGACCTCAATGAAAGAAGAGGCTCTATCAAAACCATTTACACAAAACATCAGCTGCAGCAAAATAAAACCAGCATGGGCAGAGGGCCTTTTCCCAATACCTTCTGGAGGGCAACCCAGGAAAACACATAAGAGATTTGTTAAAGAACACTCTGTGTGTGTGTGTGTGTGTGTGTGTGTGTGTGTGTGTGTGTGTGTGTGTTGTGTGTGTGTTGTGCACCAGAGGACACTTGAGTGTGTGTGCCTGTGGAAGCCCAAGGGTGACATTAGGAATCATCCTGGATTGTTCTGGGGTTTTCTAGGCTCCCCTTTTCAGGGCTAGAATTAGAGGCAATCACCAAATCTGCCCAGTATTTTTATGTGGGATCTGGGGATTGCAACTCAGGTTCCTTTGCTTGTGAGGAAAAGCAACTCCTGAGCCTGAGCCATCGGCCAGCTCTTCAAAAATATTTTGAAGGAAGAAAAAAAGACTACAAAATAGTATGATGAAAATCATTTTTTTAAAATGTAGAAATCTATTTTTATTAAAATACACACATAAGAAAAAGGGACCTATTTTAATTAAAATACTAGCCGATGTTTTCTCTGAGGGGTAAGATTATGAGTACATTCTACTCGCTATGCTGTACTTCTCTCAATACTGTTTGAGATCTTCACATTTTGTAACAAAAGCAATAGAGTCATTTGTATTTCTTTAAAACTTTCAAAGGTAGCTGCTTCAAATATATTTTCTCATCAGAATAATGACATTATTATGCTTTTTTATTCCTGATAGGGACAAGTCATCTCTAATAATCCCCTGGTGTTAACAAGAACCTCGGATGGTAATATGAACGAATACGCTGTCATTCAATGCGAACAGAAATTTGTTTACAGATACACTGATGTTAACTCTTATTTCCACTCTAGTCTTTTCAGTGAGCTTACAATGAACCAAGGACATAGTGGGAACCAGAAGTGTCACTGAATGAAACTCAGGGTCAATAATCAAAGCTCATCTTTGCCAGCTGGAACTTGCCAGCAAACTACTACCGACGAGCAAATGAAGGCAAAGGAGTAACATTTGACTGATAACTAGAATAGACACACAAGGGAGGGTTGGAAGCTGGCTGAAGTTCTGCCCCATGCCCCACCACCTTGCTAACACATGGATGCAATGTTCTATGGGGCTCAATTTCCATCCATCATACATAGAAAACCATGTTTTCTAGAAGAGGAGAGGAGGCAAAGGGCTTCCCGAGGCCCACACTTCTACTCTTTCCGAAGCAAGATAAGTAAGCAGCAGTTTTTCACTAACTTCAATGACAATCGCATCCATCTTCCATGAGAACACACCCAAGGTGGTATTTGCTATTTCAATAATCAGACTGATCACAACATGTTAGCAAACAGCTCATTAAGGTAGTTCATAAAAGAGGTCAAGGAAATGATAACACACTGCCTCTGTTAATTCTACGTGTGTCCCTGTGATGACGTGATTCCTACATGCTGAGGAGAAGCAGGGCAACAGTGCAAGAGAAGGATACCATTCCCTTATGTGAAGACAATGAATCACACGATAACCATTTCGCCTTCAGAACTGGCGAGATGTACAAGTGGTTTTGCTAAAGAAACGCAGGTGTTGCTACTTTTCCACAGACTGAACAGAATCCTCCCTGCAGTGACCCTGGGCCACCTGCTTTAATAAAAGCACAGATGTACTCTCTCACTGCTGCCATGGAATTAAACTCTTGAGTCATTGTTCCAAACAATGGAGCCCGAAAACATGCAAACACAATATTCTTGAATGGCATAATTGAGATTTTTCTTCCTTTATAACAAATGATGGCAGGGTGAATAAGTCAGTTGGGTACACTTACTTCCTTGGCTAAAACCTGAGAGTATTCGATGTCCAGTTCATAGAGCGTTTCGATGTGGTCATTGGTAAACGCTATGGGAACCAAAAGGATATTCCTCCTGCCCCTCTCACAAAGCCCTCTGATGGTCTCATCTGTTTGAGGACCCAACCAGGACATCGGTCCAACCTATGGGAAAGCAGAATGAATGCATGAATGAAATCTTTCTCCTGATATGTCCATATGCATGAGTGACCCCAACCCAGAGCACACACACCTGTCAATCAAGTTCACAGCTGTGGGTACACATGTTTGAACAGGTTGGAGTGTATCCAATATACAAAATAATATCATGAAAACTCAAAATATTAACCCTCAAGAGTAACTCTGACAAAAGAGGAGGACCCACACAGTAAACCCACACAGTGAAAGCTGTTTTCTGTACTAGAGAAGACTCCATGACTGAGAGGAGAGTCATGCCCACCAGGGAGAAGCACAAGTACAACCTGGGGAAAGTAATTCAGGTTTGTGCTTTGTATCAATATCAATTTCCTGAATCTTGGCAGTAGACTGTATTACGTAAAGTATTACTGTAGTTGTAAGGGTTTATGCAGGATATCTATTGTTTTGCAACTTCCTCAGAATCTATAATTCCTTCAAAATAAAAATAAAGCAAAGACAATCAGTGGAACTCCCCCAGCCATTGGTCCTGATTTAGCTTAAAACTCTCTCTCTCTCCAGAGTTCTTTCTGCCCATGGTGAGGCATGAAGTGCAGAAGAGCCTGTCTCCATGGAAGAGCCGATCTTACCATTTTATAACCAGTCCCAGCAGACTTTCTCAAGAGCTGCTTGCCAGTGTATGGAAGGCACCTACCTTGGATTGCCAAACCAGTCGGTAGGGGTTGGAGTAACCCAGCCTCTCCATGACTCTGTGCACAGTGGCACCCACCTCCTGGGGATAGGGGTCTCCTCGGTTCACCACCTATGGCAGAGACACAATGACAGTCAGTTGTACATACTGGGAAGGGCACGAAGAGCCTGTGGCTGCGCGGTGACGGGGCATGAATCAAGGAGAGTCCTCCCTCCCTGCCTTCAGCACTAATGACAGTTGATCTGAGGAGCCTGGAACTTCCTTGCTTCCACTGCTCCATTGGGCAGAGAACACTGCACACACTAGCTCCAGCCTCTGAAGTGTCAAATTCCAGGTGTCTCACTGTTGTTTGTGGGAGGTGCACAAGTTCTAACTATGGGATGGTTGTCTGTGAACATATGAAAATGACCAGAGTAAATGGGATGGGACATTCTACTGTGTGGTCCTGTGAGCAGTAGACTTCAGGGGTGGACTAGATAACATGCAGAATTATGGCCTTGTGAGAAATGCTTGGGGAACAAGAGGTGGGCAGAAGCAGTTCCTGGCTTGGACGACAAGCACTTGGAGAATATCATCTGCACCTTCATTTTCTCTCCACACTTCACAACAATGCATGGTAGACAAGTGTGTGGGCATGGGAAATGTTTGGAAGGTCCTCACAAGATGGCCTAGTAACACCTGTGACATTTTTTCTGTACAAATTTTGACATTTGCGTGTACATTTGACTCCCAATCTATGCTCTGTTATGTCAGTTCAAGGGCAAATATTTTTGCCTGTTTCCTTTATTCCTACATCCTATGACAGAACAGTGCCTGGATACAGTAGGTACTCAATAAAATTATATATTGTTGAAATGAAATCCTGACAGACTATTTTTATGACATCACATGTGCTTAAACAGCCACTAGAAGCATCTGTGTTGAAAGAATGAAGGCAATACAAGATTGCCTTTGAGATGGCAGAGCAGTAATGACTTCAGGCAAGATCACCAGTGCTGAGAGACAACAAGGCATCTCCTAGAATGTTCTAGTGCAAATGTCTGCTGCCTTCTTAGGAGCTTTCTTCTGGTATCTCAGGTCTCATTGGATGGGCCAATCAAAGGATTTGCTTCAACACCAGAAAGAGGAATATGAACCCGTTAAAATAAAAGGCTTCCAGAAGGAAGAGATATGAAATCTTAGGGTCACCACTCATGGATGAGTCGGGGTGAGCTGAATAAGGTTCCACTCTAGTGACTAACAGGTGGTGAAATGAAGTGGTGAACATAGTCACCTCCACCTTAGACAGGTGCAGTTCACACCTTAGTCACACCTCCCATCTCTCTGTCTTGGAATGCAGGACATGTCTAGGACACAATGCTTGCTCTGAGCTGATGAAACCGAGTCCTTATTCCAAGCCCTTTCATATGTCATACAGCATGCAAGGTCTTTCTCATCTCTCTAATATCAGCAGCCACAGCCCAGATGGGGGTGTAGCCCTGAGCCTGATCTATACTGAAATGAATTAAGGAGCCATTGGGTCACAAGCTGATGCAGGCGTATTCACTGGCCAAGGTGTGTTTTCCTTTCTCAACAATTTAGAAACTGAAATGGCTTCCTGGAATTCAAATGGCTGCTCCTAAGCCTTGAGGACCAAACTGGGATCAAGCTGGCCCGTGGGAACGGAGCGGGCTGTACAACTCACTGCCCTGGAAGCACAGCCTGAGCTCCTTTCGCAGGGCAGACAGGAGCAGATCGCTCTCAGCAGATCTTTCTGTTCTGGCTGCAGGAACCCTGCGGTTCTCATTTGAAAGAGGAGTATTAATAAGTGGTCTACTTGTAATACTGCAAGATGAATTAATTGCTAGGAGGTTTTGAGACATAAGTCTGATTAAACTAGCAGCGATGAAGACGTGGTTTGCAGTGGGCTGAGGATATGATGTGGTTGGCGCTACTTTACACATTTAGAAAGGGAAGCAAGCCCACCCACTTCTCTACCACCAGATCACCAAACAGTATGGTCGTACTTACGGACATTGGCAGTGAGTGGGCAGAAAACAGAATGACCACCTCGCTCCTCTTCTCCGGTGGAAAATGGTCCAATTCTTTCAGAATGTGGTCTGCAAAGCACTGTGGGAATTCCAAGGAAGGGGAAAAGGAAGTGGGAAGAAAGAGATGGAAGGAAAGAGATTTCAGAAATTAGACCTATATTAAAAATTGGGCAGCCACGCTCAAAACTCTGAAACTCTTTTTCTTTTAAATGCAAGCAGTATACTGTCTGTGGTTTGGTTCATCATCAAAATGGATCATAACAGTTTCAGGGACCCAGGGAATTTGATGGGAAACTTCTAAAGCTCACTAATGGCTCATTGCAAATGAATGCCGAAGATCTGCTTCCCCTTGGGAAGAGCAGGGCACACTTCCAGATGGAAAGGAACCGCAGATGGGAAGGAGAAGTTGTTTTAAGGCCTCTCATTTGCTCTGCTAGCAGGAAAGAAGCTTACTGGGTCTTTCTGCACCTTTCCTGCTTTCAGTCTTCAAGTGGATCACACTAAAATACATTAGCCAGAAACAGGAGAGAAATAGGAAAATACGCTTCTATTTTTATGACATCTTTCTTGTGAGTCTGGGATCCGCGCTGAGGCAGACTTCCTCACAACCTTCATGACACAGCGGACAGGCTGTGCAACCCCCACTGAACTCACAGTGGAGGCTGGGGAGAAGATGTGGTGGAGGCGGGGCCATCTAGCCACACGTGTGCATGTGGACAAGAACTCAGGTTCTGCCGCCTCCAGACCTCTGTCTACCAGACCAGCTCCTTCCCTGTGTCTAGCCGACACTTCCCCGCACACGTGGACAGGTGCTGAAACGCCAGATCTGAAGAGGCTTCCTTTCATCTCACACTCCAATCACTCTGTCACTCAGCTTTGAAAGAAAACGCTACCAAGGACAGTCCGGAGTCACCTGACAAAACTGGTGTATGAATGGAAATTAGATAAAAGATGAGTATTGATGCTAGTGTTACTGATGTGGAATGTTGTGTTATAGTCATAGAAGAGACCTTAAAACACTCTCCAGTATGCAATTCTAGAGGGTGGTGATGTATGTGTGTATATTTGTGTGTGTATACATATATATATATGTATATTTTTACAAATGGTTCAGAAAAAATACATATGCACCCATACAGAAACCATACTAACTATGTAAATGATAAGGTAAGACAAATATTAATATGTGAATATAAGTAAAGAAAAAAAGAGTTCCTTGTACTATTCTTTTCTTTTTTTAAATCAGGGGAGAGCGTGAACGCAGTCCCCCACTACACAAAGTATGCAGTCGAGTTTCCCACATTTGGGAAAATCACAGGGGTCAGCACATCCAGAGCGCAATGGAGAAGCCTCGCCCTGGATCGCCTTTGTGATCATGGTATCTCCCCTGCCAGGTAAGTATCCTTGCATTATTCTTAATCTTGTAACCATGTTGCATGTCTTAAATTATTTCCAAATTAAAAACATCCAAAGAACCACTTAACAGAACCATATGACTTTGCACTGGATGTTCCCTTGATACATAGGTGATGAGCTAATACTATGGGGTCTACAAACTATTCCCTAAGAACACAGATATTGCTTCCACAACTCTCAAAAGTTTAAGGAAATACCCTAATGTACAAAATAATACCTAGAGTTCTATTCTCTTTTGGGGCTTTATAAAAGAAATCTGATCATGTTCAATACAAAACTTTATTTCTGATGGCCTTTGCAATACTTGGAAATCAAGAATGCTTAGAAAGGGTTATTTTTGGGCAACAAGCCAAATAAGGAGACCAGCTTAAAGTTCATGTAGGGGAATGGGACATAAATTCACCATGATTGCTCCAGGCATTAGATAAATAGTACTAAGATGACTATTTTGGACTAACTACTATCTATAACAAGTGGAGATGTGGGTTAAAGGAAATATTTTCACAACTGGAGAGATGACTCAGGGATCAAGACTCTACCTCACAAGCAGAAGGTCCTGAGTTCAGATCCCAGCTCTGATGTAAAAACCAGCAAGTGGAAATGCTGGAAACCTGTGCTTTCTGCCCTGTTGGGCCAAGCCTGGAAAATCCCAGAGTGATGCAAAAAGGAGGTAGAAGGATTCAAGATGATTTGTGAAGTCACCCTGGCCCTCTACAGGGACACATAGTGCCCTCTCATACACACACACACACACACACACACACAAAAGAAATAAAAGTTTTAAAAGGCATATTTTCAGTTGAGTGTTTTTGTTTTCTTTCTCTCTTCTTTCCCTTCCTTGTCCTGCAACACTGTGGGAGGAATGCAATTCCTTACAACTCAGAAGCATCTCTAAGCCATCTTCCAAACTCCGGCGCTGTAGGCAAGTAGAGGTGCTACTTAAATCGCCTAAAACCCATCTGTGGGGTTTTCTGTGTGCAGACAGAATGAAAGCGGCCAGGCCTCTCAGACGCTTCAATCACCATCCAGGAGGGCGGATAAATGTCTCTGAAATTCCCTTTCATTTTATGAACAGAGACTTCCTCAGTAAAGACACCTTTCCATCGTTCTGCTTCCACCTTTTCAAAGGGCTGAATTTTAATAAAAATCTAACTACTCCCTAGATCAGGGTAAGCAGATGCTGTGCAGATCCCTCCTTGCCTGAGCCACATGTCAGTGCAACTTACTTGCAACACCCTCCCTGAGGGGCCACATTGGGATGGGGGGGTTGAGAGAGGAAGCAGGAGCTCAGGCAATCTCTGGCCACATCTAGGAGCCTGTGGTCGAAAACAGTGGGCACAGAGAGCCCAGAGGGACACTCTTGCCTGGAGACCTCTTTCTTTTCAATCTTTACTTCAGACTTCAATCCCAGCTTTAACCCTTGGCATGCTTCTGGGACACTACTGGGGAGAACCAGGGAGACTTCAATGATCCCTGGCGCCATCTAGTGGCCATAACTTTTAAGTACCAGTTTTTTTAAGTGAATGGTAATTTGCTAGAGGTCAGAGAACAGTAGAGAAGAATCCAAATAAAACCAAATGAAATCTGAATTGCTTTGTATTCCCTCACACCTAAAATCACTCAAAACATCAAACTTCTACTAACTGAAACACCCATCTGCCTGACATGTGGCAATTCTTTCCCAACTGTGTTCTCACGGCTAAAAGGTAGAACATATAGTAAAATCCATTGAAAGCTAGGGCTTTTTAGAATTGTAATTTCAACCAAGTCCCCATTAGTACAAATACTATAGGAATAAGTGGAGCTTGTTCAATCTTTCAATTTTTCTTCTCTTCTACAATAAGCCAGAACATTGAATACATCTGTTTTTAGTTCACAGCATAAAATGTAAGCAAGAGCACAGGAGAGCTCAGAAGGACATCTCAAACTAGGGAGGAAGAGGAGTGTTTTCGTGCTACATGCTGGGGGTGGGGATGAGGTGGAGTTCTTAGGGTGGAGGCTTACCTGGATGAGGAGAGGATGCGTCGGCCATCTGTCAATTGTGCTCCACTTCATGGTGGGCTTCCTTCCCACCTCCTTATAGTATCTGTAAATGGCATTTAAGCTGCTACCTGCAATACAGAGGGTAACATAGTAGATTTACCCTGACGACGATGGCGACAATAAAATACAGACTAGCAAAGGCGACAACTCTAAGCTCAAAGCCTGGCCATTCAACTTGCAAATGATCAATCCTTCTGAGTCTTTGCACTCACTCCCAGAGGAGATTCGCCAGGACTAGAGCCACCTGGCCACTGTCAAGGAGACGCGCTCACCTGTGGTGGAGCAACTGTACTGTGGGTACTGCGTGAAGGCAATGGCTCTTTCCAGTCCATCTCTCTCCATCTCCCCAATCGCTTCTTCGGTCAAAGGATGGACGTACCGGAATCCAATATAGTATTTGTGAGGCGCTATTAGGGAGCACAAATGGAAAGGGGGAGGTATTAATCATTACATAGATTCCTTGGAGCCATCCAATACAACATGGATTCTCAGACAGCACCCTTTGGTCCTGGCTAACGGGCCCATTCTCTCTGAGAGTCCCAGAGTCATGGTGCAATCCTAAATCTAGAACTCATAAGATATATTTGCAATGGATATATTTCATGTGCTACACCCTGTATAGTTTTTCTAATTTGAACATTTTTCATACTGGGACATGGCTCAAAACTATGCCAAAATAATAACACAGGGTCCTACAGTCAGGTATACTTTTGATGGGAATCAAATGGAGCTCTGGTGGTTCATACCTGCCTTGAGTGTTCCATTCTGTGACTATTGTGTGCAGAGGTCATCACAGGGCAGTGATCTGAGTATGGACAATCTCGCAGTGGGGGTGTCACTGAGAGGGGAAGCCTCACTGAAACCTGCTGCATGTTTGGAGGCTTCTAGGCTAGCTGCTGTTTCTTCTGTTCTCCATGCTCATCTAACTACCTCCAACTCCAACAGAAGACAAGGCCAGAGCAAGAACCATTGCCATTTCCCAAAGATTTCTTTTCAGTGCAATGATATATGCATCTCCTGTTCATGTGTCTGCCTTACCATCTAGCTCAACTTAACCTTGAACCCCCTCTTGAAACGAATGTTTGAATAAAATGTAATAGAAAAGGCTCCATAGAGATAGGATGACCCCGGATTGCATAAGAACTCACAAAGCAAGAGCTGCAAGGCTGGAGAGGTGGCTCAGGGATTAAGACTCTGCCTCGAAAGCAGAAGGACATGAATTCAGATCCCAGGGTCACAGAAAAATGTCAGGCAGAAATGGCAGTGGCCTCTACTTCCAGCCCTGGAGTTAGAGTCTGGAAAATCCAAGAACAAAACAAAAAGGAGGTAGAAGTATCCAGGATGATTCCTGAAGAAACTCTTGGGCCTTCACAAGTACATAGCTCTCTCTCGCTCTCTCTCTCTCTCTTCTCTCACACACACACACACACATATACACACACACAAAACAAAGCAAGAGTTGCTGGGACATACACAAGCTTTGTCATCTGATACCATTTTGATTTTGCTTTGTCTGTTGATGAAAACAACACACTCCTTACCTGAGTCGGGGGACAGCTCATCCAGTAGCTTCACCATGCCTTCGCCTTGCTTGGAAGTCCACATCTTAATGGGGGAGCCCCCTCCAATCCTTCGATATTGCTCCTGGATTTTGGGGGTTCGACGTTTGGCGATGAATGGTGCCAGCTTACTAAGTCATTGAACAAGAGGGTAAGTGAGTTTTATTCCACCTTAGCAACCTGAGAAACATTTCCTACTCAGTAAGGAAAAGAGAGGCAAAATTTTAAGAAGAATCTACCAAGTTCAAGGCTTGAAGAATAGGAAGCTGAGGTCCATGACGACAGAGCCTGGCTCAACGCCAGCTAAGGGGGATCACTCACCTCTGCACCCCACACATTGCTCTAGCATGTACTGGGACTTCAGCATGAGCTGACAACCCTGACCTGGACACAAGTTAGTGACGTGTTAACATTTGCACCCAACAAGAATTTGGATAGAAAACTCACATCGCTGGGTTATTTGAGTGGTGTGATGAAGATTGAACCCAGCATTTTGTGCATGCTGGGCAAGCGCTCCACCACCTCTACCACTGAGCTACATCTACAGCCCTCAGCTCATATATTTTTCTTTTACATTTTGAGATAGGGTCTCACCAAGTTACTTAGACTGGTCTTAAACTCACTTACCAGCTCAGGCAGGATCTGGATGTGGCTGCCTAAGCCCACTACATCCAACCAGACCTGATTCCTACATTGCTGTGTGTGTGTGTGTGTGTGTGTGTGTGTGTGTGTGTGTATGGTGTGGTTCATGTGTGTGCAGACGCATGTGCATATGTGAGTATGGCATCCAAGGGTAACCTTGAATACTGTTTCTCAGATGCCAACCATCTTTTATTGTTATCACTAATATTATTATTATACAGAATCTCTCCTTACTTGAAACTCAATCAACAGGGTAGATAGACTGAGTCCCAGTGATCCACCTGTGCAAGAAGCACAACCAGCTGTTACAATGTGGGTTCCAGGAATCAAACTCAGATTCTTAAGCCATCTCCCCACATTTCTCTTAATTTAACAAAAGAATGGTAGTCTCACAGATATGGTTGCATATGTGTGCAGTGAAGTATGTAAAGTGGAATACTATAAACAGCTTAATGGTCTCCCAATGAAATGTATAAATATTCCTTTGATTCTAAACAGTATGAGAAACTGAGCCAGATCTTTATAATCCAACATAAAACAAAATGCTTCAAGTTAAAAAAAGCAAAGTACCAAATATTGAATATAAGTACATTCACATCTGGTTAATGAAGTGGGAGCAGGTCATACATGTGTGCACACATTCCTGGATGTGCACGCTCTATTTCAGATGGAACAGTGCCTCTAGCTGTTAACTGGGGACTAGAATCCAAGATGAAACAGATATTTCCTTTCATTGCAAATGCTTTCATGCTGTTTGCATTTTAGTCATACATATATTAATTTTCATTGCAGCGCTTCTTTTGAAAGAAAAAAGGGCAAAAGAAGTTGGAAGAAAAGGCTGAAAGGAGGAAGAGGAAGAAGATGGCAACCGTCCATGCAGGAGTACGAGTGAGTGATAATCATTGCTTCCCTGAGTGTTCATCACCCGTTAAGTGCCAAGTACAAATATATATTTAAAAGTCTTTACAGGTACTTTGGCGGTGTCAGGACGACTATAATTTCCAGGGCTCTAGGGAAGACAGAGCTCAAGGACAATGTTTGCTGACCGACTCTCTCCTGCCGTTCTTCGCCAATCGCTTCCCTGTGATTTCACCAGAAATGAAGGGATGCCATGACCACTACCAAAGATGAAAGAAGACTCTTTTATTCCTCAGATCCCTAAAGCTGAGAGCTACACGCAAGACCAAATGCACTGCATGCAACATATATGTCAGGTCCAAGTGCTTATATGCGTCTTACTTTTGAATAGGAAGCGTCATGAGGTCTCGGTCCAAGAAGAGCCTCAAAAGGAAGTCATGAACTTCTCCGAGGGTTTCGGGGCCTCCCATGTTCAGCATCAATATTCCTGTTTTGGGTTTCCTGTGTAAAATAGAATGTTAACTGATTTGTCACTCTTGGTTTTGTTCTAGAGCAGATGTCTGATTCGGATGATGAACTCTCATCTAACCCAGACACACAGGTCAAAGCCTACGTGTCTCTTATTGATGCTTTCACAGGGCCCCTTGGTTGGGAGCACAGGGGCCTCTGCTTCTGAGCTTCATGTCTTGGCTTCATCCATGACTATGGACTCTGCTGGACTCCATATTTTCCTATTAACCTGTCATTTCTGAGCAGCCATCCAACTCTTAAGAAACACAGACTCAGGGGCTGGGAAGATAGCTCAAGTTTTAAAGCCTTTGCCTTGAAAGCAAAGAGACTTGAATTCAGATCCCTAGATCTCATGTAAAAATGACAGACATGGTGAATGAGCCACATGCTCCTAATGCAAAAAGAAAGAGACTCAAAGTAGAAACCTAAAATAGTCCTAAAACAATGAGGTGCAGGTTAGTACCTCATGAATATGCAAGTTATCAATCTTCCCAAACTTCAGGTTTCTTGAGAACTAAATAGAAAGCCCACTGGATACTTCAAAAATGGTTTAGAGAGCTCAGTGGTCATCCAGCGTAAAGTAAATTCACTCACAGATTGAAGTGTCTCCTGTAATCATAACCTTCGGAGCACAGTTAGATTCATACCTCTTTTCTGGTTGAGTTTGAAGTTTTGCACTTTTGACTCGACGAGCTGTGTCTGTGGCCGTTTCTGCCGCTGCCGCTGCACCCGACTGGCACCTCCATGGCTGGCAGGCCCTCCAGCTGCCGGGCACCACTGTAACAAATTAAAGTACTAGCATGAAGTGTAGTTGGAAAATGGTTTCTTTTGAAGAGGTTCTGGGGCATAATTCCCGGCTTTAAAATTGAAAGAGGTGAGATGGTGAGGGTGACTTTCCTAGCATTGCTCTGCAGGGCATCGAAAGCACTTAAGTCTTCTCCAAGGGGCTGGAGGAAAGGTTGGCTCCACCAGGATGGCTTTATGGAAACCTGCAGGAAGGGGTTTCAGAAGCCACATAAATCTTCTCATCCTGCACCGGTTGCAGATTTGGCAATGAGCCTTCCCCAGAATGACTATACATCCCCAGTGTTGCTGGAGGAGGGACAGTGCTTAGAGAAGGGACGAGGGCATCGCACACAGACAGGAAGCTTCTGATGGACAAGTGACGATTTCACTTCTGTCTTCAAGCCTTCTCTAGTAAAGCATCCAAGACAGGAACCCAACTACTACCTTGGGCTTCTGGGGGGGGGGAACAGGGGGTTTCTGGGAAACAAGGTCTGTTCTGATTCTCTTCTCAGTATGCCCTGCCCTGTGAGGTGTAGAGACTTCCAGAACCTACACTACACATGACCAGGCTCCCAGGACTCAGGACTCAAGAATTCTCTGTCCCTCTATCCCAACCCTGCATTCAATTCCAGGGTCTGCACAGAATACTTTCCTGACTCTATCCTCCTGCAGGTCAATAGCTCAAGGTCTCTTCTCTGCAGGAGCTTGGGAGATGTCATGAGCTCTCTGTTCCACGCGGTCATGGAGGTTATTGGTTAATGCTGGAGGGAAGAACACACACTAGTGTGTTGGCTTGTTCTCCTACATGTGATACGTGTGCTACCATGTACACTCTTGAATTTGTGTGTGTGTGTGTGTGTGTGTGTGTGTGTGTGTATGAATGTTCCACAAATCACACATAGAAGTAAATGGCAACTTTCAGGAACCCGAGTATTGCCTTCAGGTGTTGTTCCTTGACGTCTACCTTGTTTAAAAGCCAGTGGGTTGAAACCCACTACTGCTACATAAACAGGCTGGCTGGCTCAAAAGCTGCTGGAGATCCTGGGTCTCCACCTCCCATTTCCAGCAGACACGCAAAGATTACAGATGCTTATGCCATTGTGTCTGGCATTCACAGGGGCTCTAGGGACCTGTACTCAGGTCCTCACGCTTGCAGGGCAAGTGCTTAGTCGTGTCCTCAGCCTGCTCTTCATCCTCCTACTCCCCCCGCTTCCCAGGCTTAGTTGTAACATGCAGAGTTAAATTAAACCAAAGCCATCCAGTAAGTATGAAAGAAGACAACAAATCACAGAGGTTGTTACTCTGCCCCGTGTACACATGTGACCTCCTTCCTCACTTTTAAATCATCAGGATTAAGACCAACTTGAGATGAATCTCCTACCTTGCTTCTTCTCAAGGCAAAAGTGCCCCGCAAGAACCAAGTAGGTCTGACTCTGAATTCAGCTCAAGCTGGGCCAGACTACAATCTTATAGAGCCTTAGTTTGTAACTCTTACTTTGTAACTCTGCACCTGCTCTGACCTCTTCAACCACTCAGTGAGGGTACAAATTATAAGAACGTGGTGTCTCCCGGCTACTGTAAGATCTCCTTCTCCCTGAACGGTCATATTCACCAGGCATGGCGGCACACATGCCAATAATTCCATCACTCAAAAAAATGCTGATGTAAGGAGATCTCTAGTTTGAATCCAGCATGAACTACACAGCCAGACGCTGCCTGTGCACAAGATGGTGCACATTCTCAGCAGAGTCAATTATATGAGCTTATGTCAAGTAATCCTTACTAACACAAGGTAGACTTGGGAAGACTGAAGTCAGAATGGAAGTTCAGTTCCACTCCAATGAAGCCTCAAAGGCACATCTCCTTATTTCAGACAAATTTAGTCCTGAACTACTGATGGGATTTAACCAAATATTTTCAATCATGCTGAAATGCCTCCAAATCCCTGGATGAATGAGATTCGAGCACATTCCATAGGTTATGAGAAGAGAATTTTGACTGGTGGTCACAAATGAAACCTCTTTCTGCAAGAAATGAGGATGACCAAGCTGGGCTGGGGCTACGTTCTCCAATCAGCAGCTTTTCAAACTGCATGTCTACTGCCAAGCCCTACTTACAGAGTCCTCTCCTCCATTGCTGATCAAATTCTGAGATAGGACAGTGATTGTGCTAATAAGAGACCCTCTTTACCGGGACTTGGGGTTAACAGGCCCAGCCCTCAAGGGCATTTCTAAAAGACATCCCTCCTACTACTGCAGTACTAGAGACAGGGAAGGGCATGGAGGGGGATGGGTAGGAGTGGTAAGAGAAGATAACAGAGGAGGAGAATGTGATCAAAGTGTGTGACTCATTTATTTATGAGGCTGTGGCAATGAAACTGCTAACTTTGCATAATTAGTAAAAACTAACACAAACAGGGCCCATACTGTCTTAGAAGTGGGCTCCCACCAGGCAGGACAATTGTTCTACACTTCGATTCTGCACTTATTCTGCCTCTTTGGCTGCTTCATCTTGTTTTATTTCCTTTTCTGCTTTTGAGACAGTCTCATAAGCCCTTAAACTGTGATCCTCCTGCCTCAACCTCCCAGTGGCCGGGATTACAGGCATGTGCCACCCTGCCTGGGTGTATGAGGTGCTGGGGACAAAGCCAAGGGCTTTTTGCATGACATCCAAACAACTAGCATACCAGACTCTAGTTTAGTGAAGAGAGTTGACTAACTTCTTCCTCTGCAGCTGGGCCTGGAGGAACAGTATCTACCCTATAAACAACAGCAGCAGCACCCGGTTCTGAAGAACTGCCTGGGCTTATAGGAGAGCGATAAATTGAACACTGTGCCCACTCAGATGTGCTTCATGATATTCTGACATCCACCATCCTATTCAAACTGAGGATAGGAAATCCAGCCTTTCAATGCCTTTCAAGCTCCCTTTCAA
>JALPQD010000909.1:0-69040 GCA_023101885.1 Typhlomys cinereus | reverse complement strand
CTGAGAAACCATATATGGACCTTGTTAACATCAACTAAGTGTCAAATCTTAGCACTCCACACCATGACTATCCTATCAAAAACTAGTATCAAGTGACTGCAGACTAACCTTCAATCTCCACATCCAAATGGCAGTGAGAGCAGAAATTAATCCACAAGGAACAAACGAGCTAGAAATAAAATCAGTGAAAACAATGAGCAAACTCCAGACGCCTGTGTGTTTTCATGAAGATATAAACAAGTAAAGAAGAGGAAAATGTGCCTATTACAAAAATCACTGAGCTATGGCATGAGTATCTACTGAGGAACTATCCAGTGGCAATCTGGACAGCAAGAAAGAAGAATGAAATTAAAACATCAAATATAAATATGATCAAGGAACTCCAAGGCAATGCTTTAAAAATATGAAAAGCAACATGCCAAACAGGAAAGTAGAGAAGACACATACAAAAACAGTAAGATGCAATTAGAAAGACAGCTGAAGATCTGAAAGCAAACATAGAATACAAACTTTGAAAGGAAACTGGGGAATACAAAAAAGCTGTAAAAATGTTAGGCACCACATGTACTCCCTAATAAGAATCCTAGTGCCAAACCCACTTAATGACATAATCAAAGATAAATCTCTGTAATACACATTGTAATCACAAAGGACTATAAACATGAGGGAAGGGGAACAAGGACCTCAAAGAATGGAGATAGGGGATCATGCTTCAGTAGAGAAAATAGGTCACCATCAAGTATTGCATATAAGTAGGGAGACATCTGGTGAAGCTCACTCTCACTTCCCTTCCTGGTCACTTGTGACTGAACAGGTTTGTTCTCACCAATCAGGGAGGATATAGGGACTGGCAGATAGAAAGTAACCATCCCACAAACAGGGGACTGACACCCCCATTGTTGTGTCCTACTCCTATCTTTCTTCCGTCTATCTTTGAGTCTCCACTTATATTAAGATCTTCATTTAAACAGTCTTTTATCTTTGATTAGGAAGTGACCTTTGATACCAATTGGGATGCAGCCAAGGGTAGTACAGGAAGGCAAAGCAAAACTGAAATAAAACAAAACATAATTCAGAACACCAAAGACCATACATTATTCACTTAGAACCAGACCAGCCAAATCTCTTCCCATCCTAAAGCTCAGGGAACCTTGCAGAAGAGTGGGTGGCAAGATGTTAAGAGCCTAAAGATGGGAAGGACCAACAATATGCAAGGTACTTAGGGCTGCAGCAAGCCAAGATTGGACTTTGCCTGACCTGCACAATGGCTGACATATCAGCGACCCCCCCCCCCCAAAGTCTACCATGGATCACAGGGAGTAGGCTTCAGACAGTAGGATCCTAAGAAGCAAGGGATTAAACAGTCATAGTAGAATTCACATGCTAACAGGGAACTCAAGAAGGGGCTCTGGGCTAGGCACTGAATCCAGAGCCCTCACTACGGTGGAGGACTCAGAGACAGGTTCAGGAGTCCACATAAACAGATGTTCCAGGGGATGGGAGGAAGGAAGGAGAAAGCACCTGAAGATGGGAAGGGAGGGAGGTGAAAGGAAAGAGAGTGGGATGAGAGGTGATGACAGGGAGGAAGAGGATGGGGTACACCTATTGAACTTGAATGATTAGGGAAAAAAATTAAATGTGGGAGAAAAAAACAGAGACACTTTAGAAAACTCGAAATGGCACTAAAGTAGAAATAAAAACTCCAAAGATCTAGGTAAGATACAAAAAGAGTGTCAAATTTAAATGGAATCAACAGAAGACAGAAAATCAGACCTTAGAGGTAAGATTTAGGACTTGATACATCAATTAATGGAACTGATAGAATGAATAACTGCCAAAAGAACACACAGAAACTTTCCGTCAAAATCAAGATAACTAAGGCGGAACCATGGATATTTCAGAAGCACACACCCAAGAGAAAGATAAATAACATGCAATCAATGAGATCATGGACCAAAAACTACCAATCTAGGGAAGGAGAAGCCCACCCAGATTCTAGAGGCATGTGCGATGCCAAATAGAACCAAAGAAGGTTCCCAAGACACATAACAGTGCACACATTAAATGAGCAGGATGGTTTTTACATCGGACCCCGGCCACTTACCTGTGTGAATGATCTGGTATGTGGAAAAACATGTGACAGTTGGCATACCTCCTGAGCTGCTCGGATGCCTCTGGACCGGGGATGAATACATACTGAAATGCGCTTCATACATGATTAACTCCTACAACTGACTGCATCCACCACACTGCTCCTGCTCCCTGGTGTCCACCTCCAGAGAAGTCAGTGGTTTTTTCACCGCTAGAAAACATGGAGGTATGGGAAAGGATCTCTCCTAAGGACACTGAAATATACAGGAATTGTGCTAAACTCTCTCCTGGGGAGGGATAGTTCCTCCCACTGATCTCTCCTGATGGAGACTCTTGCCTTACTCCCATACTGCTCCCATGTTTCCCAGTATTGGGTCACAATCCTCAGCTATTCACTTCTACTAGAAATTTCGAACTTCCAAACAAGGGGGAAGGACACTATGGGAACAGAGAGATACACATTTGATTTGCCCAGTCCATAAATGTGTAGACTATATAGAAAGGCAGGGAAAATTTTAGAGAGATGAAAAAGAAAAAGGGGGCCCTGAATCTGGAACCATGCTGGTTCCATTCCTATCCTGTAGTGAGAATTCCAGAACTACCAAGGGCTTCAGGCCCTTATCACTTCCCAGCCATAAGCCCCCCCCCCCCTCCCGCTTTCAGAGAATCTTGCCCGTAAACCCCTTGCATAGGGAAAGAACATGCACTAAACTAGGGGCATCTGGTTTTGCCACATGAGGTTACACTTCAATCCAAGGCCTCCCCCAAAACACCACATTTCTTATGTCAATTAAAAAGGAGAGACAGGGAACATGGAAAAAGCCCAAGCTTAGTGAGTCTTTGAGAAGTAGCCTGAGTTCCCAGAAGGTAAATGTAAGCATTTGGTCTCTCTCTCTACTTCAAGTTCTTACTTCTCTTCTGGGCACCTGTCTTTCTTTTAACTCTCTTGTGTAAGGCTAAATAAAATGTCTCTAAGCAAATTTCCAAGTTTACTTCCCTTTATCAGGCAGTCCTCAGAATATTTTTAACATTTTTATTATTATTTCCGCCATACAAACTTAATAGGTCACCTCACGGTTCCCCCCCTCCCTCCTCCTCCCCCCCAGCCCTCTGCTCCCCCTCCCCACCCCTCCCGCCCCATCCCCCAGTGTCTCCCCCCCACCCCCCCGAGAATCATTTAATGTGCATGCCTGACTCTTCTCTGGATCCTCCTCTGGATAATAGAGCTCTATCAGATATGTGTTTACTGAAGATTTTCTCCCATTCTGTGGGTTGCCTTTGTGCTAGAGTTACAATTCTTTATCTGAACAGAAGCTCTTTAATTGTACAAAGTCCCATCTGATGACTGTTGGTTGTAGTGACTGTGCTATTGGATGTCCCTTTAGGAAGTGTTGGCCTAGTCCAATCAGCTCAAGGGAGTTCCCTACCCTTTCAACTATGGTTTTTATGGTCTTTGCCTTATATCAGGTCCTTGATCCATTTGGAATTAATTCTTGTACATGGTGACAAGTGTGGGTCCAGTTTTAATCTTCTGCATGTGGAGATCCAGTTTTGCCAGCACCATTTGTTGAAGATGCTGTTCTTTTTCCATTGGATTTTTTGGGCCCCTTTGTCAAAGATCAAGTGGCTATACTTTGTGGGCTTATATCTGGGTCATCTGTATGCCTATTTTGGAGCCAATACAGGCTGTTTTTACAACTATGGATTTGTAGTATAGATGACTTAGGTTTGGTATGGTGATACCTCCAGCAGTGTTTTTGTTACTCAGGATTGTCTTTGCTATCCTGGGTCTTTTGTGCCTCCATATGAATTTTGAGATTGTTTGGTCAACTTCTTTAAAGAATTGCTTTGGGATTTTGATTGGTATAGCATTGAATCTGTATATTGCCTTCGGTAGGATGGTCATTTTTACGATGTTGATTCTGCCAATCCAGGAACATGGGAGATCTTTCTAACTTCTGGTGTCTTCTGCAATTTCTTTCTTTAGGGTTTTAAAGTTTTCACTGTAAAGGTTTCTTACTTCCTTGGTTAGGTTTATACCAAGGTATTTCAGTTTTTTTAGGGGCTATAGTAAATGGGATTGGTTCTCTCAGGGCTTTTTCACTTCTTTCATTCTGGGTATATAGGAAGGCCACTGATTTTTGTACATTTATTTTGTATCCTGCTCCCCTGCTGAACTTCTGTATTAATTCCAGGAGCTTCCTGGTGGAGTTTTTGGGATCACTCAGGTATAAGATCATGTCATCTGCAAATAGAGATAACTTGACTTCTTTGCTGATTTGAACTTCTTTTGTGTCCCTTTCTTGTCTTATGGCTTCAGCTAAGACTTCAAGTACAATATTGAATAGAAGTGGTGAGAGTGGACAGCCTTATCTAGTTCCTGATCAAAGTGGGAATGCTTCAAGTTTTTCCCCATTGAGTATAATCCTTGCTGTTGGCTTGTTGTATACAGCTTTTATTATATTGATAAAGGTTCCTTCCATTCCAACTGTCTCTAGGGTTTCGGTCATAAAAGGCTGTTGGATCTTGTCAAAAGCTTTTTCTGCATCTATCGAGAGTATCATGTGGTCTTGAACTTTGGACTGGTTTATATAGTGAATTACATTTATTGATTTGCGTATGTTGAACCAATCTTGTGTGCCTGAGATAAAGCCTACTGATCCCCGTGGATGATCTTTTTGATGTGTTTTTGAATCCGATTTGCTAAGACTTTGTTGAGAATCTTTGCATCTGTGTTCCTCAGAGAGATTGGCCTATAGTTTTCTTTTTCAAGTGTATCTTGACTGGGTTTTGGTATTAAGATGATATTAGCTTCATAGAAGGAATTTGGTAGTGTTCCTTCCTTTGCTATTTGACGGAACAGTTTAAGAGTATTGGTGTTATTAACTGCTTAAATGTGTGGTAGAACTCTGTGCTGAATCCATCTGGTCCAGGACATTCTTTGGTGGGAAGATTCGAGATTACTTTATGAATTTCCTCATATGTTAAAGGACTATTTAAATAATTCACATCTTCCTGATTCAATTTAGGTAAGTTGTGTTTACTTAGAAATTCATCCATCTCTTTTGTGTTGTCAAATTTCACATAGTATAAGTTTTTGAAATATTAGGTTATAGTCCTCTGGATTTCTTGGGTATCAGTGGTGAGAACTCCATTTCCATTTCTAATTTTGTTAATTTAGGTCTTCTCTCTCTTGCTTTTAGTTAATTTAGCTAGTGGGGTATCAATCTTACTGATTTTTTCAAAAAACCAGCTTTTTGACTGGTTGATTTTCTGTATCATTTTCCTACTCTCGATTTCGGATTTTTCTCCCTTTATTTTTCTAATCTCCTCTCTTCTACTGCTTTTGGGATCAGATTGCTCTAGTGTCTCTAAAGTTTTGAGCTGCAGTGTTAGGTTATTTATTTCTGATGTTTCGATTTTACCTCTTAGGACAGCTTTCATTGTGTCCCAGAGATTTTGGTAAGTTGTATTTTCATTATGGCTTACTTTCAGGAAATCTTGAATTCTTTTTAATTTCTTCCTGAATCCAATTCTCCTACAGCATCATACTGTTTAGTTTCCAGGAGTTAGTGTATTTAGTGTTGCTTCTTGTGTTGTGGATGTCAAGCTTTAGGTCGTGGCGGTCTGATAAGGTACAGGCTAGAATTTCAACTTTCCTGTATATGTGGAAATTCGTTTTGTGGCCCAATATGTGATCTAGTTTGGAGAATTTTCCGTGTGCTGCTGAGAAAAATGTGTATTCTTTGGTGTGTGGATGAAAAGTTCAATAGAGATCTGTAAGGTCCATTTCAGTAAGGGTTTGATTAAGCTCCAAAGTATCTCTGTTAAGTTTTTTACTTGTTCATCTATCTCATGTTGAGAGGGCAGTGTTGAAATCCCCAAGAATTATTATTTGGGGATTGATTTCTCGCTTTAGACGTTGTAGGGTTGCTTAATGAATGTGGGGGGCCCATATTGGGTGCATATCTGTTCAGTGTTGTGAAGTCTTCTGGTGAATTGTACCTGGGACTAAAATGTAGTATCCATCTGTATCTCTTATGATTTTTTTTGGTTTGAAGTCCAGTTTTTTCCGATATCATAATGGCTATCCCTGCCTTTTTCTGGTTCCATTAGCTTGCAGAATTTTGGACCAGCCTTTTATTTTTAGGATGTGCCTATCTTTTATGGTGAGATGGGTTTCCTGCAGGCAGCAGATTGATGGGTTGTGATTTTAATCCAAGTTTGTAATTTGTGTCTCTTGATCGGTGAGTTAATTCCATTAACATTTAATGTTATAATGGAGAAACTATTTTAATTCCGGACATTTATTATGTTTAGTGGCTTTCGTAAGCGTATTGTTTCGCTTTTAGGTTTTGGTGGTATTATACTTCCCTTCTGTTCTCCTGGATACGCTTGTTCTTTTCATCACGAATGAGTATCATTTCTAGCATTTTTTGAAGGCCTGGTCTGGTGGAAATGTATCCCTTTAAGTTGTCTTTGTGCTGGAAAATTTTCTTTCTCCCACGTTCATGACAGATACTTTTGCAGGGTATATCAGCCTGGGGTGACATTTTTGCTCATTCAATACTTGAAGTACGTCTCTCGAAGCTCTTCTTGCTTTTACTGTTTCCATTGAGAAGTCATTTGTTATTTTATAGTTTTACCTTTAAAGTGACTTGGTTTTCTTCCTTGAGCTCTCAGCACCATTTCTTTATCTTGAATATGGAGTGTTTTAACTATTACTTGACATGGCGAGTTTCTATTTTGGTCATATCTGTTTGGGTGCGGAATGCCTCTTGTATATGGATGGGCCTCTCTTTTTTAGATGAGGAAAGTTTTCCTTGATGATTGTTGGAAAAATTTCCTCAGGTGTGGTATTTTGGGATTCTTGCTCTGGTATTCCATGAATATGGATGTTAAGCTTCTTTGGGGTATCTCATATCTCTTGAATATTTCTCTTGAGTATCTGTTTGGTTTTAACAACCTCTTCCATTGAGCTGGTTAATACTCCCACTTTGTCTTCAAGGTCTGAAATTCTATTTTCTACTTTGTTAGTTCTGCTGCTAAGACTCTCTGTTGAGTTCTGGGTTGAAGATAACTTGTCTTTTAGGTCGGTTTTAAACTCTGTTTGTGTCTGTTTTAACTGCTCTATGCCTGTTTTTTGTTTCTTGAACTGTTTTTCTCAACTCCTTCAAGTGTCTGTTGTGTTCCTCTTCAAAGTAATTGATGTGGTTATTTAATTCCACTTGGATTTCCTCTTTCATAGTATAAATCATGGTAATGATCATGTTTTGAAAGTCGTTATCCTGGGTCAGGCTGTCTTGGCTATTTTCCGTGAGTTTGTTCTGGTTGGAGTCTATCATTATGGGATTAATTCCTTCAGTGGG
Organism: Typhlomys cinereus; assembly: GCA_023101885.1. Classification (NCBI taxonomy): domain Eukaryota; kingdom Metazoa; phylum Chordata; class Mammalia; order Rodentia; family Platacanthomyidae; genus Typhlomys; species Typhlomys cinereus. The sequence goes on along the minus strand of JALPQD010000909.1, from coordinate 61,580 downwards.
AGATTTGTTTTCCTGTGGTTTTTTTTTTTTCCTCATGGATTTGCACTTTGACTTGGGCATTGTAGTTTTAACTCTTAAGACCTTCTTTCAATTTCTGTGCGTTTTTCACTGAACTGAATTATTTGGCCCGGCACAGCGAAGTTCCGGCTGGCTGATGGAGGAGCTGGGAATAATGGGCTGCCTGGGGTTTGGGGGTGGGGGCGTGTGGGGTGGGGGTGGAGGTGGGGGGAGGCTTACCTAGGTGCCCTGAATCCCGGCTGGACTGCGGGCGTCCCGGGCAGGTGGGGAAAGGCAGGATTTCTTTTTCCTATTACTACTTTGGTTGTTGTTGAAAAAGACTCACCAACTGGCTACAAACTTGATAAATCATGGAGGATGTTTTTGAACTCCTGATCTTGCCTTCACTTCCCAAGTTCCTGGCATTACAACCACGTGACTGGATTTATATGGTACTGAGGATGAAACTGAGCGCTTTATGCATGTTTGCAAGCACTCTACCACCTGGGGTATAGACCCACAGTCTGCAGTCTTCTTCAGTTGTTTCTTTGGGTTTGGTATTGGTCGGCCTTATAAGAAGAGTTTAGTATATTTACTTCCATTTCAGTCTTTATGGAATAATATAAAAATTGGAATGACCTCTCTAAATGTTTCTTGTTTAGGTACCTTACTGCTTGAACAGTCTTGCTGACTCCCACATTCTAAATGTTTTAGGGAATTCAGCAGTAAAGCCATCTAATGTTCAACTTTTTTTAAAAAAATCCCTATTTATTTGTGTGTATGTGTATGTGTATGTGTGTGTGTGTGTGTGTATCAGAGGGCATTTTGTGTGTCCCTATGGAGGCCCATGGTTGACTTTGGGAATCATCCTGAATTGCTTCTACCTCCTTCTCCTACTCAAGGATTTCCTAGGCTGTGGCCACTAGGGAAAGAAGTGCAGGCTCCTGCTTGGCATTTTATGTGGGGACCTGGCATTTGAACTCAGGACCTTCTGCTTACAAGGCAGTGTCTTAACTCCTGAGCCATCTCTCCAGCCTAATGCTCAACTTTAAAAAACAAGGGGTGTATGTTTGTAGATATTTTAAATTGCTGCTTTAGTCTCATTACTCATTATTGCTTTATTCAGATTTACTCTTGTTTCTTATACTTTTTAAGATGTAGAAATATTTTAAATTTCTGCTTTAGTCTCATTATTGGTTTATTCAGATTTACTGTTTTTCTTATACTTTTTAAGATGTAGTGAAATGTGGAAAATATAAAAATTGCCATTTTAAATATCTTTAGGATATAATTTACTGGCAGCAGTTACATTCACACTGTTATATAATCATTACTGGTCTCCAGTTCCAAAATTTTTCATCGCCCCCAAACTAGCTTTGTCCCCTTTTAAGCTGTAACTCCCCACTTTCTTTCCTCTCCCCCTATCTTGATTCAGTGTCTGTGAATTCTCAGCTGTTCTATACATTACATGTAAGTGGAATAACAGAAAAATGTCATTTTTTGGTGTGGCTTCTTTCATTTACTGTGATGTGTTTACGACCCATCCATATAACTATCAGAACTTCACTTTTCTAATATCTGAATAATAAATACCTTATGTAATCTTGGTTGAGTTTCAGTAGGTTGTATGTGAGGTGAATACTTGTATGTACTAGTTTCCTTTCTTTTGTAGTAATTTGGTTTCATCTATAATTTCTCCTTTTTCATCTCTAGATCTGAGGCTTCTTTTCCCTTTGGTTACTGTAGCTAAAGGAGTGGCAGGCTTTGTTTAGACTTTCAAAAGATTAGCTTTTGGAGCCAGAGAGATGACTCAGGGTTAAGCTTCTGCCTTGCAAGCAGAAGGTTTTGAGTTCAGACTCCTCATCTCACTTAAAAACAGTAGGTGGAAATGATGGTGGCCTGCACTTCTGGTCCTGGAAGGCGAGATCTGGGAAGCTCCAAAGCAAAGCAAATAGGAGGTAGAACCAATCCAGGGTGATTCTCGAAGTCACCCTTGGGCCTCTGCAGACACACACACACACACACACACACACACACACACACACGCGCAAAAAGAATAAAATAAACTTTAAAAACATTAGCTTTTTGTTCTCTTGATCTTTTGCAATTTTTCAGTTTCAAGTGTATTTATTTCTGCTATGATCTTTAGTATACCTTTCATTCTAGTCATTTGAGCTTTGGTTTGTTCTTGTTTTTCTATGTCTCTTAGGTGCATCTTTGGTCCTTTCTGGTCTCTGGTGCTTAAGCAATGTGAAGTTTCTATATAATGCCCTTAGTCTATTGGTATAGTTTTTATATTGGCATGCATAAGGCTGAAGGACTGAAACCAGAGCCTCTTTTTGCTGTTTCCCACAGATTGTTGTTATGGTATCATGTTTCAACTGTTTCTTGAAATGTCTAGATTTCCCTCCTAATTTTGCCAGGTAGCCACTGTAAATTTGGGAGCCTATTATTCAATTTCTATGTATTTTGCTTATTTTTCTATTCTTCATGCTGATTTGCAGTTTTATTTTTTTTTGCTGGAGTCTGAAAAGACACAAAATGCTTCTAATATGTATGTTTTGCAGTTTGTGTGTGTACTTATGGGCACAGTTCCCAGGGGTCAGATAAGTTTTCCTAAGTCACTCTCCAACTTGTGTTTTGATTATGTTTCTTTTTTTATTCAATTGTGCATGTGTGCGTGTTTGTATGTATGTGTATATGTGTATGTGTATGTAGAATCACGAGTGGATTCGGGAACAATGATGGACCGACACCACCTCCACCTTGTTTACTCTACCTGGGATTCACAGGTTCCACACTATCAGGACCAGAACCGCAGGCCACCCCCGCTTCTGCCCGGAGTCTATACTTGGGGTCTAGGATCCGAACTGAGGACCTTCTGCGTGCAAGGCAGAGGCTTAACCCCTGAGCCACCTCTCCAATTCCTCCAAGTTGTGTTTTGAAGTAACATCTTTCACTGAACCTTGAGCTCACCTGTTTGGCTAGACTGGCCACCATCAAAGACTGCAAGCCTTTGTAGTTTTTTTTTGAACAGTTCTTTCACTTCCTTGGTTCAGTTTATTTCAAGTATTTTATTGTTTGTGAGACTATGGCAATTGGCATTGATTCCCTCATTTCTTTCCCAGTGGTTTCCTCTGGTGTATAGGAAGGCTTCTAAGTTTTGAATGTTGATTTCACAACCTGCCATTTTATTGAAAGTGTTTATTAGTTCAACAGTTTCTTGTTGGAGCCATTTGGCTCTCTCAAGTATAGAATCATACCATCTGTAAGGAGGGATACCTTAACTTCTTTCTTTCCTATTTGTATCCCTTTTATCTCCTTCTCTTGCCTTACTGCTCTAGGTAGAACTTCAAGAACAATATTGAACAGGAGGGGTGAGAGTGGACAGACTTGTCTTATTCCTGATTTAGTGTTAAAGTTTTCCCCCATTTGCCCCTGCCATTCCCCATCATTAGATTTCTTTTCCTTCAGGGTTGTTGTATTGTCTCCATTATGTTTTTACATGTTCTCTTCATTACTGTCTTCTCTAGGACTTTGATCATGAAGGCATGTTGAATTTGGTCAAAGCCTTTTGTGTATTGAAAGGACCATATATTTTTTGTTTTTGAGTCTGTTTATGTGATGAATTATATTTATTGATCTATATATGTCAAGCCATCCTTGTATTTTAGTCATGAACCTGAGTTGATTATGATAAATGATCTTTTCAGATACATTTTTGGATGTGCTTTGCCAGTATTGTGGATTTCTTGCATGTGTGTTCATCAGAAATATTGCCTTATAGGTTCTCATTGATTGATGTATCTTTATTTGGTTTTGGTTTTGGAATCAGAGTAACATGGCTTCATAGAAAGAATTTGGGAGTGTTTCTTCCTTTTCTATTTGGGAAATAATTTTAGTGGTGTTAGTTCTTCTGTAAAAGTCTAGTAGAATTCTGTACTGGATCTGTTTGGTCCTGAAATTTTTTTTTTAGCCCAGAGATTGGTAATTACTATTTTAATTTCATTGGTTGTTAGAGGACTGTTTCAATGATTTATTTCATCTTCATTCAACTTTGGAAGGTTGTATATATTCAGAACTTCATCCCTATTTTACTAGAGTAAATGTTTTTGAAGTATGTCCTTATGATGTTCTGAATTTCTTCAGGGTCAATTTTAATTTTTCCTTTTTCAATTTATTAATTTAGGTATTCTCTTTCAGATAATTTGGTGAATGGCTTGTTGATGATGATCTTGTTTATCTTTTCCAAGAATCAACTGTTTGTTTCACTGATTCTTTTTGTTTCCTTTTTCTTTCCAATTCATGGAGTTCTCCTGATGTCAAAGTCCATGCCTCAAGAATGGCACAGGGTGGCACGCTTGTAATCTCAGCACTTGGGAGATGAAGAGGGGAAGATCTGGAGTTGGAGGCCTGCATAGAGATGCCCGCCCTCCATCACCTCGAAAAAAGAAAGAAGCAGAAAAGAAAGGAAGTGTGGGGAGCATATTTACTGATGACCGTTATAAATTACACCTGAGTGCTGATGCGTTTTGAACATGCTTGGCGAATCTTTTACTTTCTGTGGGACATAAGGAATGTTCCCATAATTGTGGGAGCCTGAGAAACTGCATCTTGAAGACTTTTGAGCCCTGAGTAGTGCAGTCAAAAATACTATCTTGCTTATTAACCTTGAAAGAAGTGAATATTCTGCCGAGAATGTGTTTTGCCCATTAATCGTTTGGGCTACAAAGAAGTGCAATGGCTATTCCTAAATTCTGTAGATAAAGAAAGGAAATAATGAGCTGGTTTACACAGCTGCATTTTCAACTGCGTTTATTCCTCCACTTTGTTGTTAACATATTCTCTTTCTGTATAAACATTGTATGAAATAAATATTTGGGGCTGCCTGTCTTCTGCTCACACATTATACCCTCCTGTGAAAAAGACATTGGTGTCTGAATTTTAATCCTCAATTCCCCCCCCCCCACTCCGCCTCGAGTTCGGTTCACAGTGGCTGCAGGACAGCGACAAGGAAGAAATGAGTCTATGTCCAAGGGTCATACAGAGACCAACGTGGCTTGCTTCTTTGATCTCGAAGTAGCATCCTCCTCCCCCTGGGAGATTGCGAGCATCTGGTAATCCCGTGGGTCCTCGGGCAGGGTCACAGCTGCTGGCTGCTGAAGAAGGATTTAGTCTCCCTGCAGACAGGATTCGTGCAGAGCGGACAGCTCAGAGTCAACTGCTTGGAGCACAGCTTGTTTGACTGGATGTGAGAGTGCACCAACTCGGCCAGGGCCTGCAAGACACACGGAGCCCAGAGGCGTCAGAAGCTGGGAGTCGCTGGTCCCCAAGGATGCCCTGCACTAGCTCGCCTGCCGGAGATAATCGCCCTAGCTTGGGGCTTCCTTTCATCTGAGCCGGGAAGCCCTTGAACAGACCTCCGCAGCATCTTCTTCCCTTCCTCGGCATCCTTGGGTTTAGGCAAAGTGAGCAAGGAGATGTGAGGAAATGAGCCCTCTTACCCGCCCACGCTGCCTTTGCTCTGAGAAGCAGCTTTTGAATTGGACTACTTACAGCTGGGCCATATAAAAAGACTGGGGCTACCGAAAGGAAAAAGGAAGGAGCACAGAAGGAATTTCATCCCATGTATGTTATTACTTGGAACTCCAAATGTACTAATATGTGAGAAAACCAATATTCTTCAAGATTTTCTCAGAGGAGTACTTCCCGCTAGGTTCGACTGAAATGGTTGTAGCACACAGGTACCTTGGAGAACAATGGGTTTCCATTAAGACACTCCGCTCTTCTGATGTTTTCAACTCCACACTGAATCATATGAGAAAGGGGAGAAAAAACAGGCAGATTTTTATTTCCTTTCTTGCTTTCGTCTTTGAGATGCCAAGTATTATAAAAGCATAAGCATAGAAATAAAAGAATAGACACACACAACTAGCAGTCTGACCTTGTAGGTGCACAGATCTCTCATAAAGGACGGCCGTAAAAGGGGCACATGGAATGATTGTTTTTACTGGAAACTACAATTTATTTTCTGTCTTCCTTTCACCCCACTACCTTTCCACAGGTGGTCCGTTTCTAGAGTAAGACTGAAGTTCTCCTTGATGGACTTCTCAAAAGTAATATAAGTCCATTTACTACTATCCTCTCTGATTTTGTTTTTCTACTGCATACCCTTGCAGACTTTCCCTATGTTGAATGTTGCTGTAATTGAATCAAATTTCCTACTCCTGATCTCAAGTTCAAAAATGAAGGAAATTAATTTATGGACTCTGAGATATATTGGGTCTAGATTGGATCCAGTGCAGAATAGGTTTGTTGTTTTGTTAAATATATTCTTACAGAGAAAAAAAATCTCAGGGAAAAAAAAACCTTTTCTTCTCTCCAACAATATCTAGTTAATTATCCCCAATGAACTGAAACTATCTCTGGTTTACTCAGTAGCTTGCATCTTCTTTCTCACTTTCCTAGTGAAAGATGGTCAGTTGCTGTTTTAGTTGACATACACATGAGGAATCCACATCGGAACACACAAAGAGATTTAGCAAACATTTAGACCTCAATGAAAGAAGAGGCTCTATCAAAACCATTTACACAAAACATCAGTTGCAGCAAAATAAAACCAGCGTGGGCAGAGGGCCTTTTCCCAATACCTTCTGGAGGGCAACCCAGGAAAACACATATGAGATTTGTTAAAGAACACTCTGTGTGTGTGTGTGTGTGTGTGTGTGTGTGTGTGTGTGTGTGTGTTGTGTGTGTGTTGTGCACCAGAGGGCACTTGAGTGTGTGTGCCTGTGGAAGCCCAAGGGTGACATTAGGAATCATCCTGGATTGTTCTGGGGTTTTCTAGGCTCCCCTTTTCAGGGCTAGAATTAGAGGCAATCACCAAATCTGCCCAGTATTTTTATGTGGGATCTGGGGATTGCAACTCAGGTTCCTTTGCTTGTGAGGAAAAGCAACTCCTGAGCCTGAGCCATCGGCCAGCTCTTCAAAAATATTTTGAAGGAAGAAAAAAAGACTACAAAATAGTATGATGAAAATCATTTTTTTAAAATGTAGAAATCTATTTTTATTAAAATACACACATAAGAAAAAGGGACCTATTTTAATTAAAATACTAGCCGATGTTTTCTCTGAGGGGTAAGATTATGAGTACATTCTACTCGCTATGCTGTACTTCTCTCAATACTGTTTGAGATCTTCACATTTTGTAACAAAAGCAATAGAGTCATTTGTATTTCTTTAAAACTTTCAAAGGTAGCTGCTTCAAATATATTTTCTCATCAGAATAATGACATTATTATGCTTTTTTATTCCTGATAGGGACAAGTCATCTCTAATAATCCCCTGGTGTTAACAAGAACCTCGGATGGTAATATGAACGAATACGCTGTCATTCAATGCGAACAGAAATTTGTTTACAGATACACTGATGTTAACTCTTATTTCCACTGTAGTCTTTTTAGTGAGCTTACAATGAACCAAGGACATAGTGGGAACCAGAAGTGTCACTGAATGAAACTCAGGGTCAATAATCAAAGCTCATCTTTGCCAGCTGGAACTTGCCAGCAAACTACTACCGACGAGCAAATGAAGGCAAAGGAGTAACATTTGACTGATAACTAGAATAGACACACAAGGGAGGGTTGGAAGCTGGCTGAAGTTCTGCCCCATGCCCCACCACCTTGCTAACACATGGATGCAATGTTCTATGGGGCCCAATTTCCATCCATCATACATAGAAACCATGTTTTCTAGAAGAGGAGAGGAGGCAAAGGGCTTCCCGAGGCCCACGCTTCTACTCTTTCCGAAGCAAGATAAGTAAGCAGCAGTTTTTCACTAACTTCAATATCAATCGCATCCATCTTCCATGAGAACACACCCAAGGTGGTATTTGCTATTTCAATAATCAGACTGATCACAACATGTTAGCAAACAGCTCATTAAGGTAGTTCATAAAAGAGGTCAAGGAAATGATAACACACTGCCTCTGTTAATTCTACGTGTGTCCCTGTGATGACGTGATTCCTACGTGCTGAGGAGAAGCAGGGCAACAGTGCAAGAGAAGGATACCATTCCCTTATGTGAAGACAATGAATCACACGATAACCATTTTGCCTTCAGAACTGGCGAGATGTACAAGTGGTTTTGCTAAAGAAACGCAGGTGTTGCTACTTTTCCACAGACTGAACAGAATGCTACCTGCAGTGACCCTGGGCCACCTGCTTTAATAAAAGCACAGATGTACTCTCTCACTGCTGCCATGGAATTAAACTCTTGAGTCATTGTTCCAAACAATGGAGCCCGAAAACATGCAAACACAATATTCTTGAATGGCATAATTGAGATTTTTCTTCCTTTATAACAAATGATGGCAGGGTGAATAAGTCAGTTGGGTACACTTACTTCCTTGGCTAAAACCTGAGAGTATTCGATGTCCAGTTCATAGAGCGTTTCGATGTGGTCACTGGTAAACGCTATGGGAACCAAAAGGATATTCCTCCTGCCCCTCTCACAAAGCCCTCTGATGGTCTCATCTGTTTGAGGACCCAACCAGGACATCGGTCCAACCTACGGGAAAGCAGAATGAATGCATGAATGAAATCTTTCTCCTGATGTGTCCATATGCATGAGTGACCCCAACCCAGAGCACACACACCTGTCCATCAAGTTCACAGCCACGGGTACACCTGTTTGAACAAGTTGGAGTGTATCCAATATACAGAATAGTATCATTAAAACTCAAAATATTAATCCTCAGGAAAAACTCTGATGAAAGCAAAGGACCCACACAGTGAACCCACACAGTGAAAGCTGTTTTCTGTGCTAGAGAAAACTCCATGATTGAGAGGAGAGTAATGCCCACCAGGGAGAAGCACAAGTACAACCTGGGGAAAGTAATTCAGGTTTGTGCTTTGTATCAATATCAATTTCCTGAATCTTGGCAGTAGACTGTATTACATAAAGTATTACTGTGGTTGTAAGGGTTTATGCAGGATATCTATTGTTTTGCAACTTCCTCAGAATCGATAATTCCTTCAAAATAAAAATAAAGCAAAGACAATCAGTGGAACTCCCCCAGCCACTGGTCCTGATTTAGCTTAAAACTCTCTCTCCCTCCAGAGTTCTTTCTGCCCATGGCGAGGCATGAAGTGCAGAAGAGCCTGTCTCCATGGAAGAGCCGATCTTACCATTTTATAACCAGTCCCAGCAGACTTTCTCAAGAGCTGCTTGCCAGTGTATGGAAGGCACCTACCTTGGATTGCCAAACCAGTCGGTAGGGGTTGGAGTAACCCAGCCTCTCCATGACTCTGTGCACAGTGGCACCCACCTCCTGGGGATAGGGGTCTCCTCGGTTCACCACCTATGGCAGAGACACAATGACAGTCAGTTGCACATACTGGGAAGGGCACGAAGAGCCTGTGGCTGCGTGGTGACGGGGCATGAATCAAGGAGAGTCCTCCCTCCCTGCCTACAGCACTAATGACAGTTGATCTGAGGAGCCTGGAACTTCCTTGCTTCCACTGCTCCATTGGGCAGAGAACACTGCACACAGTAGCTCCAGCCTCTGAAGTGTCAAATTCCAGGTGTCTCGCTGTTGTTTGTGGGAGGTGCACAAGGTCTAACTATGGGATGGTTGTCTGTGAACCCTTTTCTTACATATTAAAATGACCAGAGTAAATGGGATGGGACATTCTACTGTGTGGTCCTGTGAGCAGTAGACTTCAGGGGTGGACTAGATAACATGCAGAATTATTGGCCTTGTGAGAAATGCTTGGGGAACAAGAGGTGGGCAGAAGCAGTTCCTGGCTTGGACGACAAGCACTTGGAGAATATCATCTGCACCTTCTTTTTCTCTCCACACTTCACAACAATGCGTGGTAGACAAATGTGTGGGCATGGGAAATGTTTGGAAGGTCCTCACAAGATGGCCTAGTAACACCTGTGACATTTTTTCTGTACAAATTTTGACATTTGCGTGTACATTTGACTCCCAATCTATGCTCTGTTATGTCAGTTCAAGGGCAAATATTTTTGCCTGTTTCCTTTATTCCTACATCCTATGACAGAACAGTGCCTGGATACAGTAGGTACTCAATAAAATTATATATTGTTGAAATGAAATCCTGACAGACTATTTCTATGACATCACTTGTGCTTAAACAGCCACTAGAAGCATCTGTGTAGAAAGAATGAAGGCAATACAAGGTTGCCTTTGAGATGTCAGAGCAGTAATGACTTCAGGCAAGATCACCAGTGCTGAGAGACAACAAGGCATCTCCTAGAATGTTCCAGTGCAAATGTCTGCTGCCTTCTTAGGAGCTTTCTTCTGGTATCTCAGGTCTCATTGGATGGGCCAATCAAAGGATTTGCTTCAACACCAGAAAGAGGAATATGAACCCGTTAACATAAAAGGCTTCCAGAAGGAAGAGATATGAAATCTTAGGGTCACCACTCATGGATGAGTCGGGGTGAGCTGAATAAGGTTCCACTCTGGTGACTAACAGGTGGTGAAATGAAGTGGTGAACATAGTCACCTCCACCTTAGACAGGTGCAGTTCACACCTTAGTCACACCTTCCATCTCTCTGTCTTGGAATGCATGACATGTCTAGGACACAATGCTTGCTCTGAGCTGATGAAACCGAGTCCTTATTCCAAGCCCTTTCATATGTCATACAGCATGCAAGGTCTTTCTCATCTCTCTAACATCAGCAGCCACAGCCCAGATGGGGTATACCCCTGAGCCTGATCTATACTGAAATGAATTAAGGAGCCATTGGGTCACAAGCTGATGCAGGCGTATTCACTGGCCAAAGTGTGTTTTCCTTTCTCAAAAATTTAGAAACTGAAATGGCTGCTCCCAAGCTTTGAGGACCAAACTGGGATCAAGCTGGCCCGTGGGAAGGGAGCGGGCTGTACAACTCACTGCCCTGGAAGCACAGCCTGAGCTCCTTTCGCAGGGCAGACAGGAGCAGATCGCTCTCAGCAGATCTGTCTGTTCTGGCTGCAGGAACCCTGCGGTTCTCATTTGAACGAGGAGTATTAATAAGTGGTCTACTTGTAATACTGCAAGATAAATTAATTACTAGGAGATTTTGAGACATAAGTCTGATTAAACTAGCAGCGGTGAAGACGTGGCTTGCACTGGGCTGAGGATATGATGTGGTTGGCACCACGTTACACATTTAGAAAGGGAAGCAAGCCCACCCACTTCTCCACCACCAGATCACCAAACAGTATGGTCGTACTTACAGACATTGGCAGTGAGTGAGCAGAAAACAGAATGACCACGTCACTCCTCTTCTCTGGTGGAAAATGTTCCAATTCTTTCACAATGTGGTCTGCGAAGCACTGAGGGAATCCCAAGGAAGGGGATAGGGAAATGGGAAGAAAGAGATGGAAGAAAAAAAGAGATTTCAGAAATTAGACCTATAGTAAAAATTGTGCAGCCACACTCAAAACTCTGAAACTCTTTTTCTTTTAAATGCAAGCAGTATACTGTCTTTGGTTTGGTTCATCATCAAAATGGATCATAGCGGCGGTATCAGGGGCCCAGGGAATTTGATGGGAAACTTCTAAAGCTCACTAATGGCTCATTGCAAATGAATGCCGAAGATCTGCTTCCCCTTGGGAAGAGCAGGGCACACTTCCAGATGGAAAGGAACCGCAGATGGGAAGGAGAAGTTGTTTTAAGACCTCTCATTTGCTGTGCTAGCAGGAAAAAAGCTTACGGGGTCTTTCTGCACCTTTCCTGCTTTCAGTCTTCAAGTGGATCACACTAAAATACATTAGCCAGAAACAGGAGAGAAATAAGAAAATACGCTTCTATTTTTATGACATCTTTCTTGTGAGTCTGGGATCCGCGCTGAGGCAGACTTCCTCACAACCTTCATGACACAGGGGACAGGCTGTGCAACCCCCACTCAACTCACAGTGGAGGCTGGGGAGAAGATGTGGTGGACAGCGGGGCCATCTAGCCACATGTGTGCATGTGGACAAGAACTCAGGTTCTGCCGCCTCCAGACCTCTGTCTACCAGACCAGCTCCTTCCCTGTGTCTAGCCGACACTTCCCCACACATGTGGACAGGTGCTGAAACGCCAGATCTGAAGAGGCTTCCTTTCATCTCACACCCCGATCACTCTGTCACTCAGCTTTGAAAGAAAACACTACCAAGGACAGTCCGCGGTCACCTGACAAAACTGGTGTATGAATCGAAATTAGATAAAAGATGAGTATTGATGCTAGTGTTACTGATGTGAAATGTTGTATTATAGTCATAGAAGAGACCTTAAAACATTCTCAAGTATTTTTCAGTATATTTTCAGGTGAGTGTTTTGTTTTCTTTCTCTCTTCTTTCCTTTCCTTGGCCTGCAACACTGTGGGGGGAATGCAATTCCTTACAACTCAGAAGCATCTCTAAGCCATCTTCCAAACTCTGGCGCCATAGGCAAGTAGAGGTGCTACTTAAATCGCCTAAAACCCATCTGTGGGGTTTTCTGTGTGCAGAGAGAATGAAAGCGGCCAGGCCTCTCAGACCCTTCAATCACCATCCAGGAGGGCGGATAAATGTCTCTGAAATTCCCTTTCATTTTATGAACAGAGACTTCCTCAGTTAAGACACCTTTCCATCGTTCTGCTTCCACCTTTTCAAAGGGCTGAATTTTAATGAAAATCTAACTACTCCCTAGATCAGGGCAGGCAGATGCTGTGCAGATCCCTCTTTGCCTGAGCCACATGTCAGTGCAACTTGCAACACCCTCCCTGAGGGACGACATTGGGATGGGGGGGTTGAGAGAGGAAGCAGGAGCTCAGGCATTCTCTGGCCACATCTAGGAGCCTGTGGTCGAAAACAGTGGGCACAGAGAGCCCACAGGGACACTCTTGCCTGGAGACCTCTTTCTTTTCAATCTTTACTTCAGACTTCAATCCCAGCTTTAACCCTTGTCATGCTTCTGGGACACTACTGGGGAGAACCAGGGTGACTTTAATGATCCCTGGCGCCATCTAGTGGCCATAACTTTTAAGTACCAGTCTTTTTAAGTGAGTGGTAATTTGCTAGAGGTCAGAGAACAGTAGAGAAGAATCCAAATAAAACCAAATGCAATCTGAATTGCTTCGTATTCCCTCACACCTAAAATCACTCAAAACATCAAACTTCTACTAACTGAAACACCCATCTGCCTGACATGTGGCAATTCTTTCCCAACTGTGTTCTCACAGCTAAAAGGTACAAAATATAGTAACATCCATTGAAAGCTAGGGCTTTTTAGAATTGTAATTTCAACCAAGTCCCCATTAGTACAAATACTATAGGAATAAATGGAGCTTGTTCGATCTTTCAATTTTTCTACTCTTCTACAATAAGCCAGAACATTGAATACATCTGTTTTTAGTTCACAGCATAAAATGTAAGCAAGAGCACAGGAGAGCTCAGAAGGACATCTCAAAGTAGGGAGGAAGAGGAGTGTTTTCGTGCTACATGCTGGGGGTGGGGATGAGGTGGAGTTCTTAGGGTGGAGGCTTACCTGGATGAGGAGAGGATGCGTCGGCCATCTGTCAATTGTGCTCCACTTCATGGTGGGCTTCCTTCCCACCTCCTTATAGTATCTGTAAATGGCATTTAAGCTGCTACCTGCAATACAGAGGTTAACATAGTAGATTTACCCTGACGACGATGGCGACAATAAAATACAGACTAGCAAAGGCGACAACTCTGAGTTCAAAGCCTGGCCATTCAACTTGCAAATGATCAATCCTTCTGAGTCTTTGCACTCACTCCCAGAGGAGATTCGCCAGGACTAGAGCCACCTGGCCACTGTCAAGGAGACGCGCTCACCTGTGGTGGAGCAACTGTATTGTGGGTACTGCGTGAAGGCAATGGCTCTTTCCAGTCCATCTCTCTCCATCTCCCCAATCGCTTCTTCGGTCAAAGGATGGACGTACCGGAATCCAATATAGTATTTGTGAGGCGCTATTAGGGAGCACAAATGGAAAGGGGGAGGTATTAATCATTACATAGATTCCTCGGAGCTATCCAATACAACATGGCTTCTCAGACAGCACCCTTTGGTCCTGCCTAACGGCCCTTCTCTCTGAGAGTCCCAGAGTCATGGTGCAATCCTAAATCTAGAACTCATATGATATATTTGCAATGGATATATTTCATGTGCTACACCCTATAGTTTTTCTAATTTGAACATTTTTCATACTGGGACATGGCACAAAACTATGCCAAAATAATAACACAGGGTCCTACAGTCAGGTATACTTTTGATGGGAATGAAATGGAGCTCTGGTGGTTCATACCTGCCTTGAGTGTTCCATTCTGTGACTATTGTGTGCAGAGGTCATCACAGGGCAGTGATCTGAGTATGGACAATCTCGAAGTGGGGGTGTCACTGAGAGGGGAAGCCTCACTGAAACCTGCTGTGTGTTTGGAGGCTTCGGCGCTAGCTGCTGTTTCTTCTGTTCTCCATGCTCATCTAACTACCTCCAACTCCAACAGAAGACAAGGCCAGAGCAAGAACCATTGCCATTTCCCAAAGATTTCTTTTCAATGCAATGATATATGCATCTCCTGTTCATGTGTCTGCCTTACCATCTAGCTCAACTTAACCTTGAACCGCCTCTTGAAATGAATGTTTGAATAAAATGTAATAGAAAAGGCTCCATAGAGATAGGATGACCCCGGATTGCATAAGAACTCACAAAGCAAGAGCTGCAAGGCTGGAGAGGTGGCTCAGGGATTAAGACTCTGCCTCAAAAGCAGAAGGACATGAATTCAGATCCAAGGGTCACAGAAAAATATCAGGCAGAAATGGCAGTGGCCTCTACTTCCAGCCCTGGAGTTAGAGTCTGGAAAATCCAAGAACAAAACAAAAAAGAGGTAGAAGTAGTCCAGGATGATTCCTGAAGAAACTCTTGGGCCTTCACAAGTACACATAGCTCTCTCTCGCTCTCGCTCTCTCTCTCTCTCTCACACACACACACACATATACACACACACACAAAACAAAGCAAGAGTTGCTGGGACATACACAAGCTTTGTCATCTGATACCATTTTCATTTTGCTTTGTCTGTTGATGAAAAGAAAACACTCCTTACCTGAGTCGGGGGACAGCTCATCCAGAAGCTTCACCATGCCTTCGCCTTGCTTGGAAGTCCACATCTTGATGGGGGAGCCCCCTCCAATCCTTCGATATTGCTCCTGGATTTTGGGGGTTCGACGTTTGGCGATGAATGGTGCCAGCTTACTAAGTCACTGAACAAGAGGGTAAGTGAGTTTTATTCCACCTTAGCAACCTGAGAAACATTTCCTACTCAGTAAGGAAAAAGAGAGGCAAAATTTTAAGAAGAATCTACCAAGTTCAAGGCTTGAAGAATAGGAAGCTGAGGTCCATGACGACAGAGCCTGGCTCAACGCCAGCTAAGGGGGATCACTCACCTCTGCACCCCACACATTGCTCTAGCAGTGTACTGGGACTTCAGCATGAGCTGACAACCCTGACCTGGACACAAGTTAGTGACGTGTTAACATTTGCACCCAACAAGAATTTGGATAGAAAACTCACATTGCTGGGTTATTTGAGTGGTGTGATGAAGATTGAACCCAGCATTTTGTGCATGCTGGGCAAGCGCTCCACCACCTCTACCACTGAGCTACAGCTACAGCCCTCAGCTCATATATTTTTCTTTTACATTTTGAGATAGGGTCTCACCAAGTTACTTAGACTGGTCTTAAACTCATTTACCAGCTCAGGCAGGATCTGGATGTGGCTGCCTAAGCCCACTACATCCAACCAGACCTGATTCCTACATTGCTGTGTGTGTGTGTGTGTGTGTGTGTGTGTGTGTATGTGTGGTTCATGTGTGTGCAGACGCATGTGCATATGTGAGTATGGCATCCATAGGGTAACCTTGAATACTGTTTCTCAGATTCCAACCATCTTTTATTGTTATCACTAATATTATTATTATACAGAATCTCTCCTTACTTGAAACTCAATCAACAGGGTAGATAGACTGAGTTCCAGTGATCCACCTGTGCAAGAAGCACAACCAGCTGTTTACAATGTGGGTTCCAGGAATCAAACTCAGATTCTTTAAGCCATCTCCCCACATTTCTCTTAATTTAACAAAAGAATGCTAGTCTCACAGATATGGTTGCATATGTGTGCAGTGAAGTATGTAAAGTGGAATGCTATAAACAGCTTAATGGTCTCCCAATGAAATGTATAAATATTCATATGATTCTAAACAGTATGAGAAACTGAGCCAGATCTTTATAATCCAACATAAAACAAAATGCTTCAAGTTAAAAAAACAGCAAAGTACCAAATATTGAATATAAGTACATTCACATCTGGTTAATGAAGTGGGAGCAGGTCAGACATGTGTGCACACATTCATGGATGTGCACGCTCTATTTCAGATGGAAAAGTGCCTCTAGCTGTTAACTGGGGACAAGAATCCAAGATGAAACAGATATTTCCTTTTCATTGCAAATGCTTTTATGCTGTTTGCATTTTTAGTCATATGCATATATTAATTTTCATTGCAGCGCTTCTTTTGAAAGAAAAAAAGGCAAAAGAAGTTGGAAGAAAAGGCTGAAAGGAGGAAGAGGAAGAAGATGGCAACCATCCATGCAGGAGTACGAGTGAGTGATAATCATTGCTTCCCTGAGTGTTCATCATCCGTTAAGTGCCAAGTACAAATATATATTTAAAAATCGTTGCAGGTACTTTGGCGGTGTCAGGACGACTATAATTTCCAGGGCTCTAGGGAAGACACAGCTCAAGGACAATGTTTGCTGACCGACACTCTCCTGCCGTTCTTCGCTAATCACTTCCCTGTGATTTCACCAGAAATGAAGGGATGCCATGACCACTACCAAAGATGAACGAAGACTCTTTTATTCCTCAGATCCCTAAAGCTGAGAGCTACACGCAAGACCAAATGCACTGCATGCAACATATATGTCAGGTCCAAGTGCTTATATGCGTCTTACTTTTGAATAGGAAGCGTCATGAGGTCTCGGTCCAAGAAGAGCCTCAAAAGGAAGTCATGAACTTCTCCGAGGGTTTCGGGGCCTCCCATGTTCAGCATCAATATTCCTGTTTTGGGTTTCCTGTGTAAAATAGAATGTGTGAACTGATTTGTCACTCTTGGTTTTGTTCTAGAGCAGATGTCTGATTCGGATGATGAACTCTCATCTAACCCAGACACACAGGTCAAAGCCTACGGGTCTCTTATTGATGCTTTCACAGGGCCCCTTGGTTGGGAGCACAGGGGCCTCTGCTTCTGAGCTTCGTGTCTTGGCTTCATCCATGACTATGGACTCTGCTGGACTCCATATTTTCCTATTAACCTGTCATTTCTGAGCAGCCATCCAACTCTTAAGAAACACAGACTCAGGGGTGGGAAGATAGCTCAAGTTTTAAAGCCTTTGCCTTGAAAGCAAAGAGACTTGAATTCAGATCCCTAGATCTCATGTAAAAATGACAGACATGGTGAATGAGCCCACATGCTCCTAAATGCAAAAAGAAACAGAGACTCAAAGTAGAAACCTAAAATAGTCCTAAAACAATGAGGTGCAGGTTAGTACCTCATGAATATGCAAGTTATCAATCTTCCCAAACTTCAGGTTTCTTGAGAACTAAATAGAAAGCCCACTGGATACTTCAAAAAATGCTTTAGAGAGCTCAGTGGTCATCCAGCACAAAGTAAATTCACTCACAGATTGAAGTGTCTCCTGCAATCATAACCTTCCGGAGCACAGTTAGATTCATACCTCTTTTCTGGTTGAGTTTGAAGTTTTGCACTTTTGACTCGACGAGCTGTGTCTGTGGCCGTTTCTGCCGCTGCCGCTGCACCCGACTGGCACCTCCATGGCTGGCAGGCCCTCCAGCTGCCGGGCACCACTGTAACAAATTAAAGTACTAGCATGAAGTGTAGTTGGAAAATGGTTTCTTTTGAAGAGGTTCTGGGGCATAATTCCCGGCTTTAAAATTGAAAGAGATGTGATGGTAAGGGTGACATTCCTAGCATTGCTCTGCAGGGCATCGAAAGCACTTAAGTCTTCTTCAAGGGGCTGGAGGAAAGGTTGGCTCCACCAGGATGGCTTTATGGAAACCTGCAGGAAGGGGTTTCAGAAGCCACATACATCTTCTCATCCTGCACCGGTTGCAGATTTGGCAATGAGCCTTCCCAAGAATGACTATACATCCCCAGTGTTGCTGGAGGAGGGACAGTGCTTAGAGAAGGGACGAGGGCATCACACACAGACAGGAAGCTTCTGATGGACAAGTGACGATTTCACTTCTGTCTTCAAGCCTTCTCTAGTAAAGCATCCAAGACAGGAACCCAACTACTACTTTGGGCTTCTGGGGGGGGGGAACAGGCGGTTTCTGGGAAACAAGGTGTGTTCTGATTCTCTTGTCAGTATGCCCTGCCCTGTGAGGTGTAGAGACTTCCAGAACCTACACTACACATGACCAGGCTCCCAGGACTCAGGACTCAAGAATTCTCTGTCCCTCTATCCCAACCCTGCATTCAATTCCAGGGTCTGCACAGAATACTTTCCTGACTCTATCCTCCTGCAGGTCAATAGCTCAAGGTCTCTTCTCTGCAGGAGCTTGGGAGATGTCATGAGCTCTCTGTTCCACGCGGTCGTGGAGGTTATTGGTTAATGCTGGAGGGAAGAACACACACTAGTGTGTTGGCTTGTTCTCCTACATGTGATACATGTGCTACCATGTACACTCTTGAATTTGTGTGTGTGTGTGTGTGTGTGTGTGTGTGTGTGTATGAATGTTCCACAAATCACACATAGAAGTAAATGGCAACTTTCAGGAACCCGAGTATTGCCTTCAGGTGTTGTTCCTTGACGTCTACCTTGTTTAAAAGCCAGTGGGTTGAAACCCACTACTGCTACATAAACAGGCTAATTGGCTCAAAAGCTGCTGGAGATCCTGGGTCTCCACCTCCCATTTCCAGCAGACACGCAAAGATTACAGATGCTTATGCCATTGTGTCTGGCATTCTCAGGGGCTCTAGGGACCTGTACTCAGGTCCTCACGCTTGCAGGGCAAGTGCTTAGTCGTGTCCTCAGCCTGCTCTTCATCCTCCTACTCCCCCCACTTCCCAGGCTTAGTTGTAACATGCAGAGTTAAATTAAACCAAAGCCATCCAGTAAGTATGAAAGAAGACAACAAATCACAGAGGTTGTTACTCTGCCCCGTGTGCACATGTCACCTCCTTCCTCACTTTTAAATCATCAGGATTAAGACCAACTTGAGATGAATCTCCTACCTTGCTTCTTCTCAAGGCAAAAGTGCCCCGCAAGAACCAAGTAGGTCTGACTCTGAATTCAGCTCAAGCTGGGGCCAGACTACAATCTTATAGAGCCTTAGTTTGTAACTCTTACTTTGTAACTCTGCACCTGCTCTGACCTCTTCAACCACTCAGTGAGGGTACAAATTATAAGAACGTGGTGTCTCCCGGCTACTGTAAGATCTCCTTCTCCCTGAACGGTCATATTCACCAGGCATGGCGGCACACGCCAATAATTCCATCACTCAAAAAAATGCTGATGTAAGGAGATCTCTAGTTTGAATCCAGCATGAACTACACAGCCAGACGCTGCCTGTGCACAAGATGGTGCACATTCTCAGCAGAGTCAATTATATGAGCTTATGTCAAGTAATCCTTACTAACACAAGGTAGACTTGGGAAGACTGAAGTCAGAATGGAAGTTCAGTTCCACTCCAATGAAGCCTCAAACGCACATCTCCTTATTTCAGACAAATTTAGTCCTGAACTACATGATGGGATTTAACCAAATATTTTCAATCATGCTGAAATGCCTCCAAATCCCTGGATGAATGAGATTCGAGCACATTCCATAGGTTATGAGAAGAGAATTTTGACTGGTGGTCACAAATGAAACCTCTTTCTGCAAGAAATGAGGATGACCAAGCTGGGCTGGGGCTACGTTCTCCAATCAGCAGCTTTTCAAACTGCATGTCTACTGCCAAGCCCTACTTACAGAGTCCTCTCCTCCATTGCTGATCAAATTCTGAGATAGGACAGTGATTGTGCTAATAAGAGACCCTCTTTACCGGGACTTGGGGTTAACAGGCCCAGCCCTCAAGGGCATTTCTAAAAGACATCGCTCCTACTACTGGAGTACTAGAGACAGGGAAGGGCATGGAGGGGGATGGGTAGGAGTGGTAAGAGAAGACAACAGAGGAGGAGAATGTGATCAAAGTGTGTGACTCATTTATTTATGAGGCTGTGGCAATGAAACTGCTAACTTTGCATAATTAGTAAAAACTAACACAAACAGGGCCCATACTGTCTTAGAAGTGGGCTCCCACCAGGCAGGACAATTGTTCTACACTTCGATTCTGCACTTATTCTGCCTCTTTGGCTGCTTCATCTTGTTTTATTTCCTTTTCTGCTTTTGAGACAGTCTCATAAGCCCTTAAACTGTGATCCTCCTGCCTCAACCTCCCAGTGGCCGGGATTACAGGCATGTGCCACCCTGCCTGGGTGTATGAGGTGCTGGGGACAAAGCCAAGGGCTTTGTGCATGACATCCAAGCAAGTAGCATACCAGACTCTAGTTTAGTGCAGAGAGTTGACTAACTTCTTCCTCTGCAGCTGGGCCTGGAGGAACAGTATCTACCCTATAAACAACAGCAGCAGCACCCGGTTCTGAAGAACTGCCTGGGCTTATAGGAGAGCGATAAATTGAACACTGTGCCCACTCAGATGTGCTTCACTGATATTCTGACATCCACCATCCTATTCAAACTGAGGATAGGAAATCCAGCCTTTCAATGCCTTTCAAGCTCCCTTTCAAAATCAGACCAAGGAATGCTAAAATCCAGTCGGCCCTTGACTCATAAGAAACTGAAAACATAGAGAGAGAGAGACAGAGAGAGACAGAGAAAGAGAGAAGCAATCCAGGATGATTCTCGAAATCACCCTTGGTCTTCCACAGGAACACACAGTGCCCTCTGATACATACACATACAAAATAGAAAAAAAAACACAGATGTTTGGATGCATATGTACTGATATCTATCACAATATATGGGTAACCCCAGGAAACATCTTACTAACTCTACAACATGTGCAACACATAGAATATAGAACTTTGCTTATCCACTTTCAAAATTCATCTGCAGAAAAACTCAAATAGTAACCCTTTCCATCAAACCAAAGCATTCAAGGACTATAATTACATCTTATGTCAGAGTCTGTAACACAAATGGAATCTAAATTTACTACTACAGCATCTTAGTCCTTCCCCTTAGTTACTTATGACTTACACAGTGAACAATTTAGTTTCTCATATTGTTCCACAGATTCCAATAGGGCTGTCTGATTTTATTTACGACAGGAAAAGTTGGTGTAAGATGCACTACTATCTCTTAAAAAGAATGTCTTCTGTCTCCTCTTACAGCTTGCATTTCTTACTATGCTCCTAACAGAGCTCCTATATCAACATTTGGAGGTCTAGACTGGATTCTCCTAAGTGCCACACTGACAAATAAGAACATGCTTTTGAAGTTTAAGTCAAGTCCCTGTCTGTCTGGTCTTTGTCCAAGTGCAACAAACAAGCTTTTTGGGTGGGCTGTCACACCCACACAGCATTTTATTTGGGATCTTGGGATAGGAATCTGATCCTATTACTTGTTCATAATGAACTACTGAGCCATCTTTTTTTTAAAATTTATTTTTATTATCTCCACTCATACAAACTTAACAGGTACACCAGTCCCCTCCCTCCCTCCAACTCCCAACCGCCCCCTCCCTCCTCATCCCCCAGTGCCTCCCCCTCCTATCCCCGAAGCATCCTTTAATGTGCATGCCAAACTCTCCTCTGGGTCCTCCTCTCCGATGAGGTGCAAGGACCCAGTGGCATTTCCTAGAACCCTTTCCTGTGTTCCTGTTAAGCATAAGAACACTATTGTGGCTGTCGATCCCTTGCTTTCAAGGATCCTAGTGCCTTTAGCAAATGCTAGACTTTGTGGGGTCAATAGTGTGTTGGATATTGCGCAGGGCATGAAAAGTCCAATTATGATTACTTCGGCCCTAACTTGTGTGGAGTATCTTGCATATCATTACTCCTCCCATCCTTGTGCTCTTACATTCTTACCGCCCCCTCTTCCACAAATTTCTCTGAGCTTCAGGATGGGGAGAGATTAGGCTGGCCCAGTTCCAGATGGTTGATACAAAGTCTCTGATGTTCTGGTTTATGTTTTGTTGATTTTTTTTCACTTTTACTGCTCCTGCAATGCCCTTCACTCCATACTGATGGGTATTGGATATCACCCATTGCAGTCCTTGAGGGTGGCCTATTTTCTCTGCTGTAACATGGTCCCCTCTCTCCTTGTTTCTGGTGTGGCCCTCCTTCTCCATCCGTCCTGCACATAATCTTTGCAAGTACTGTAGGTATTACACAGAATTATCCTTAAGTGTCTCTAAGTGGGTTTGGTACTAGGAAACACCTATTAGGGAGTACATATGGCACTTAATTTTCTGTGTCTGGGATACTTCACTCAATATAATTGTTTCTAATTCCATCCATTTCCTGGCAAATTCCATCAATTCATCATTTTTGATGGCTGAGTAGTACTCCATTGTATAGATTTACCACAGTTTCCTTATCCACTCGTCAACTGTTGGACATTTGGGCTGATTCCATGACTTTGTTAACAGTGCTGCTACGAACATTCTCATGCTTGTGCTATCCAGGTGAATTTTTGCTGCATAGAGGGTTATTCCCAGAAGTTGAATAGCAAGGTCATATGGCATTTCAATCTTTAATTTCTTTAAGAATCTGCAGATGGCTCACCAGATTGGCTGTATGAGCCTGCATTCCCACCAGCAATGTAGGAGAGTTCCCTCTCTCCACATCCTCTCCAGCATTTGTTGTTGTTTGTATTGTGGATTTTTGCCATCCTGACCGGGGTTAGATGATATCTCAGGGAAGTTTTGATTTGCATTTCCCTGATGGCTAATGATGTGGAGCATTTTTTAAGATACTTGTTGTCTAACAAATTTTTTTTGTTTTTTAATATAATACATTTTTTATTATTTCAGCTCATACAAACTTAATAGGCACACCAGTTCCCTCCCTCACTCCCTCTTCCTCCCCCGAACCCCCTGCTCCCCCTTCCCTCACCCCTTCCTCCCCATCCCCTTCCTCCCCATCCCCCCATGCCTCCCACCCCAATTCCCAGAGTCCTTTATTGTGCATGCCTGACTCGCCTCTGGGCCCTCCTCTCCGATGACGTACAAGGACCCAGTGGCCTATCCCTGAACCCTTTCCTGTGTTCCCCTTAAGTATAGGAACTCTACTGTGGCTGTCAATCCCTTGCCTCCAAGGATCTTGGTGCCTTCAGCAGATGCTAGACTTTGTGAGGTCAATAGTGTGTTGGACATTGCGCCGGGCATGCAATGCCCAATTATGATTGCTTCGGTCCTAACTTCTGTGGAGTATCTTGCAAATCATTGCTCCTCCCATCCTTTTGCTGGGATTACTGATGATCTCCATACCAAAGCAGCTTTTACCTGAACTCTGGTCCTTCTGCTTGCAGGGCAGCACCTTATGCACTGAGCCAAGTTCCCAGCCCCAGTATAATAGCTACTTCCAGGCTATTTGCTGGTATCTGTTGTCACCTGTGGCTTAGTTGCAAATGCCAGTTTAACAACTGCTGAGTCTCTGTAGGTATATTCGTGAGGAGATTTTTTAGTGAGGTAATTCCCAAGTAAACCCGTGGGAGATCATCTAGTTAATGTGAGAAGATGCAGTTCCTAGAGCCTGGAACTAGTTCCTGGGCAGGTAAATAAGATAGAGAGAACTGGTTGGAAATTGGCAGACTGGCCAGACAGTTAGTTCCTCCTGTAGATATGGTGTGGCCAGTTCTCTCTGCTCCGTTGTTGGCATGAACTCTCCTGCCATGCTGATGAAATGTAACCAAAAATCATGAGTAAGAAGAAACTTCCTGTTCCCTTCTATTGCTTGGATCCTGTATGCATTCAGCAACAGGGAGAAGAAACGAACACCTCATCCTTCTGGGTTTTGTGAAGTTTTTCTTTGTTGTTGTTGTTATTGTTGTCGTTGTTGTTGTTGTTTTAGCTAGGACATAGAGCTGTTTTATACAATTACAAAAATGAGAGAAGTTTGTGGAAAGCTTGGATTTCTAAGGTAAAGCAGGCAAGTCGACTGTTTCTCAAGTTCACTGAGTAGATCGCACAGTTTGCAGACGATGCATGATTTGTGAAAAGTCATTTCTGCCTAAGGTAGCAAGCCGCTTTCCATCTACTCAGATGCTCATTTATTATTTACTTCTGGAAGGGAAACCCGGGGTCTCACACATGCCAGGTAAGTGCTCAGCACTGAGCCACACCCCAGCCCTGGAATCTAAACTGTAAGTGCATTGACGTCTAGAGTCTCAGGTTCTCTCCTGCCCAGTGCTTCCTTCTGTTGAGCTCCTAAGGACTTGCAGTGAACCCTGAACCTGCTGTAGAACACAGCATTTCAGTATCTTGGGACTTTGCTCTGGAAGTGGACTAGATTTCTGTAGAATTCGCAAATGCTTTCAGAAGGGCTTGGCCCTCAGTACAGAATCCCTTGCAGCTCTCACAGAGACAACTCCAACACCAGTTGATGTGAACACTCTCTTATTTTCTTAAATTCCAACTCCTTGAGGCCCCTGCCCACAGGATTGGTTTTGGATTGATGATTCAATCCACCAGAAGGCACAAAGGTTCCCTCTCACCTCACTGTTAGGTTTGGAGTTTAGATGACCCCCAAAAGCCCACAAATTGAAGGCTCATTGATCAGCCGGTTGGCACAGTTGGGAGGTGGCAGAACTGTTGAGGGTGGGACCTAGTAGAAGGGAATTATATAGCTGGAGACAGGCCCTTGAGGGAGCCATTCAGAGCCGGGCCCCTTTTCTGTCTTGCTTCCCGGCTGACATGAGGTTGGGCAGTCTCCTCTGTTCTGCACTAGAGTGAGAGGGACGTGTGCTGAAATAAGCCCGTCCTCCTCCTACATTCATCATAACAGGTGTTTCGTCCCAGCAACAGGATGACTAACGAGATCATGTTCAGCAAATCCTTCATTGTAGTTGTTGTTAGCATCTCTGGAAAACCCACCCTGTGTCCATTGGGGTGATACAAGCAGACCGACTGTCCAATGACTTCTGCCTTTCCCTTGCAGGGCTCACGAGTGGCTGAGGGTTCTACAACTTAGAACTGAAAGCCTTGGTCTCTGCTTTCTTATACTTTGTTGATGAGATTTAAACCTTACTCAACACAACTGAATCCAATTACTGCAGAAAGCTCACAGGGAAATATCTCCTCTCATTGATCATGATTCTTAACTACTCCTACACCACAAAGAAACCTGAGATGCAGGTAACCTCAAACTTCTCTTCCTGCCCCTAACTTTTCAAGTTCAGGGAGGGCAGCAGCCTTCTGGTCCTGCTTTTCCTAAATGGGACACTCGTGCCATCTACTGGTTAATCTAAGGGTAAACTGTATTTACTCTGAGCTAGTCTTCTAATTTCACCAGTACAATAGTGGCATGAGCCCAAAGGAGACAACCAACAGCATCTGATTGGACTCTAGACCCGCTTGTGAGAATGGTACCCATCCCTGTTACTGTAAACTGGAACAAGAACCTTAAAAAAGGTAAAAAAATAATCAATAGGAAAGACAGCCAATAAACCTAGTGGTAGAAAGAAAGTCCATCACATTGCTCTGTAGGCAGCTGTTATTACACTCATAGAATGGGAACTTACCGTGGAAACCTTTGGGTCTAAAGCTGGATGAGTGAAGGGAAATGCACTCACCAATGGGGTGGCCTGAAGAGAGGAAACTTGTTATACTACAGAGGGCTGAGCCCCTAAAGGAGTAGACAAGCCATAGTGAACCCTAAAAAGAGTGTGACAGAATGGGAAAGAAAATGAAGGGAAAGAAGAGAATAAGGGAGGGGGAAAGGAGGGAAGCTGGAATGAATACTCAATATGCTTGTAAAAGTAGAAAAAAGTAAATAAAAATGGAAAGACAAGAGCAAGGTATTCTGCTTGGAAATGTGGGGGAAGAGATCTTCTGCACTGCTACTCCAAGTGGGCCCTGGATGGTGAAAGGGTTAAGGTGGAAGAAAATGTATCACAGGGAAAAAGCATTAATATTGACAGGGTCTATTATGGTTGCATTTTGGTGTCAACAGTTGCAGACTGTTTAGGGCACAGCTGTGGAAGGTTAATGGTTGGAATGGCCCCTGAACAAGTCTGCAGATACTTGATTGATTGCTATGGAGAACCCCAGCCCATAGTGGGTGGTACTTTCCAGTGGTGGACCAGATAATAGGAGGTGCAAGAAGGAGGGACTTGCTCTTCCCTTATCCTGTGTTGACTTGCTGTGCAGTCCACTCTGCACACATCCGTCAATTTTAGAGCATCATGGCCTTCTTTATAGCTGCTGCTGCTGCTGTCTGTGTCCTTGGCTAACTTGAAGCTTCACCTTTTCCACCATGTTGTTGCTGCTTCCGCTGCCTTTGGAGCATGGTCTGTAGGCCATGCTCTTCACTGTTCATCTCCGATGTTGGAGCCCAGCTGTTCTTCACCATCATTGGAAACAAGCATCTTTGCCCCTCCAGAGGAACAAAGGCTTGAGACCTTCTCAGGATCTTCTGGCTTTGTGGAATATTCCAGTCAAGATTGAGGCTGCTATGGGTGGCTACCTTGAAGGACACTATTTTTATTGTGAGTTATTTTAATAAACATATATATGTATAATATATATAACATTCTCTAGATACTGTTTCTTCAGACAACCCTGATTAATACAGTCATGGAGGCACAGAATGAGAGAAAGCCAGTCATCCTTCTGGTGTGAAATGGAATTCAGAGAGGTAGGAAAGAGCTGGCTTACAGCACTTTTTGAAATTTCTCTCTGACATAATAGCCCTACTGGCTGTATTCAGTAACATGGGGTCAAGTACAATGTTGCCAAGACCTGGGTTATAACCTGGGATCTCTACAAAATACCCTTGAACTGTTTCAATGTAAGAATACTGAGCATGGGCTGAAAATATGGTTCAGAGGTTAAGCCTCCATCTGAGTTTAGATCCTAGATCCTAAGTAAAATCAACAGGCAGAAATGGCAGCAGCCAGCACTAATGATCCTGGAAGGCAGAGTCTGAGAAACTCCAGAGCAAAGCAAATAGAAGGTAGAAGCAATCCAGGGTGACTTCTGAAGTGATCCTTGGTCCTCCACTGGCATCACTGTTCCCTCTGGTACACACAGACACAGACCCACACACAGATACTCGTAAAATAATATAAAATTAAATTAAATTAAAATTAAAATAAGAGAACATGTGTGTGACGTTCTAGTGTCACCTAGCAATGAAAGAGCATCTGGAAAGCCTCCAAGGGCAATAAGGAAATCGTTAACAGCACTTTGAACAAGACTTTCCTCGAAGAGCTTTTCCAGTGCACAATATAAAAAAAATTGTTCTTGCTGCCCCAAATCCTCTTTTCTGTCTTTTTTATTAAACTCCCAGCTTCATCCACCTTTGCTTTTCTCCACTAGTCAAATGCTTTCGTATGACCAATTTTCTGGATTGACTCCGTTGACATTACAGCTTCCATTAATTTCCAGAAACGAATGGCTCCGCTTCGTAGGTCCTCCTGGAATATGCTCGACTCACTGTAATCCTGTGTGTGCGACCACCTGATAATTCCTAAACCGTTGTTATTAGCGTGATTTGTGTTTGTGTCTGTCTTTAAGGGTAATGCTCTTTGAAACTTCATAAATGTCTTTTACAACCTTTTGAAGTTCTAGCACTCATGTGACTTTAACCAAAGCTATACAATTTGTGTCTTGTGTTCTGAAGCGGACGGTTTTAGAAAAAATCTTTTTCAACGGGGTTTCACACCGCCCGTCAGAAGCCAGGTGGCCGTCAAGAACGAGTGCCAGCCTGGCCAGTAACTACCTGCGTGCAGCCGCACACACTGACATCTCCAGCTCCAGTTCACCAGGAGCAGGACGCCTGCTGGAGTCGTGGGAGGAGCCGCACCGCTCCTCCACAGCTCGAGGGGGCGGGACCTGCGCTGCGGGCCAGTCGCTGGGTGTTGCGTCACTCGTGCGCGCCCTGGGGGCGGAGCCGCCCGTCCGCTCCGCAGAGCGCTGGCCGCCTACAGGTGCGGGCGAGGATGAGCGAGGCGGACGGGCTGTGGCAGCGCCGGCCCCTGCGGCCGCAGGTGGTCACGGACAACGAGCAGGCTCCGGAGGCCAAGGACGGCAGGTAGGCCGGGTCCCGTCCGCCTGAGCGCGTCGCCAGCGCCCGCTGCCGCGGTCCCCGTGCCGAGCCCCAACGGAAAACGGGGTCCGGGCGAGCGGACGCACCTGCGCGAGGTGCCCAGGTCCTGGGCCGGCTCCTTCCCGCTCTAGCGCGGTCCTCCGGTCCAGCGCGCTCCTTCCTTCCTCTCCGCGCCTCTCGGCGCTCCCTGCCCGCTGGTCCACGTGCTGCTGGCGCGGCCCCCGGCGACGCGGTCCCATCTTGCTGTCCTGCAAGACCCTCCTGCCCCTCCGCACCTGCCGCTCGAAGGGCGCCTTCGGTCCTTCCGCGGACTGGGGAAGGGACGGGACTTTGTTGGTCATCGTTTCGTGAGGATTCGCCTTACATTTCTCCGACAGAGACCCTAGTTACTGGCGTCTACTAAATCTCAGGCTTGGGCTTCGTTGGCTTCTTTCTCCAGTCTTCCAGAATTCATGTAGCTCGGTTTTGTTAGTTGAAAACTAAACCTTACACTGAAATTTAATACGGGACTGTAAACTTGAGTTTTCAATTCTTTTTTTTTTTGGTCTAGGATTTGGATTTCTGGACCAAGTTCCCATGTTTTGGAACTAGCTTAGGCGTCGAGAGAAATGTTGGGAGTGATTTTTGGTTAAGGACGTGTACTGAGGGGTGAGCAGAATCAGAGTGACAGGCAGTTTTGCCTCTGTTACATCAGATGTATTGGCTGATGATATTGAGATAAGAACATTGAAAGGAGAATAAAAGCAGAAAGTCTTTTTGGGCCCTGGAAAGGCAATTTAAAGAGGAGATTTTGTGTCTGGAAAAATCGGGAAATGCTACTATGCATCTTGACCATGAGGTGACCGACCATTCTGCGTTGCCCTGGATTTTCATTTCCAATGTCTGTCCTTCCAGAATATGGGTAGACTGAGACAAATGGTCACCTGACTTATCGGGACGGTTGTGAATTTATATGTATCAGTGTCTGATGGGACTTTAGAATGCACGTGCTAGGGCTGGCCATGCTTAACTGCAGGAACTAGGAGAACCGAGAGAAAAGATGAGCAGCTGAGATGTTGCCCAGGTCACATGGTAGATGGGTCCAACAGGCACAAAAACTGGAATGACTCTTCTGACCCCAGGACAAAAGGGAAAACTTATTATCTTCCTTTCCCCAAAATTCTCTGTGGGAATTTCTCCTTTAACGACTGCAAATCAGATGTTCCAAAGTTACCTGATCTTTTCCAGCATACCCGCCATTTATTCTTTTGTTTTTTTAATATTTTTTATTATATTTCCACTCACACAAACTTAATAGGTACACCGGTTCCCATGAAAGAGAGACAGAGATAGAGAACGCAAAGGTGGACAATGTTGGGAAACGTTTTCAGAATGATGCTTGGAAGTAATGGTTCATACTAAACCTCCTGAATTTTGTATTAGAGTTACACAGGAGAATTTGATTGTTAAATCCTTTTATTTAGTGTGAGACACAGATGAGCTGGACACTTTAATATGGCAGCACATACTTAGAATTATCATTTGTTACCAGTTTTCTTAAATATTTTATCAAATTTATTTTTAAAAAAATGTGCCCCGTGAAACTATTGCTTTTGACACATGATTCTATCTAGAAAGAGAATTTTTTAAATGTAAATAACTGTTTAGGAATGAGCAATGCATACTTTGAAAATTTAACAACAGCTTTTTAATAAGATTTCAAAGAATTTTATAATAATTAAGTCTCTGTTAGTTCTGACTCCCCTTTTCCATTTTCTTTTTCTATTTTTAACATTTTTTATTATCTCCGCTCATACAAACTTAATAGGTACACCGGTTCCCTCCCTCCCTCCTCCTCCCCCCATGCCTCTGCTCACCCTCCTCTTACTCCTCCCTCCCCATTCCCCAGTGCCTCCCCTGCCCCAATCCTGGAGAATCCTTTAATGTGCATGCCAAACTCTCCTCTGGATCCTCCTCTCCGATGACGTACAAGAACCCAGCGGCATTTTCCTGAACCCTTTCCTGTGTTCCCCTTAAGCTTAGGAACCCTATTTTGGTTGGCAATCCCTTGCCTCCAAGGATCTTGGTGCTTTTAGCAAATGCTAGACTTTGTGGGGTCAATAGTGTGTTGGACATTGCATGGGCCATGCAAAGTCCAATTATGATTGCTTCAGCCCTAACTTGTGTGGAGTATCTGACATATCATTGCTCTTCCCATCCTTGTGCTCTTACAATCTTACCGCCCCTCTTCTGCAAATTTCCCTGAGCTTCAGGATGGGGAGAGATTAGGGTGGCCTAGTTCTAGGTGATTGATACAGAGTCTCTGAAGTTCTGGGTTCTGGTTTGTTGATTTTCTTTTGTGTTTTTGCTGCTCCTGCAATGCCTTTCACTCCATCCTGATGGGTATTGGATGTCACTCCCCGGCCAGAGATAAAAAGCTGTTAAACTATTGTCTTGTTATT
Source organism: Typhlomys cinereus (assembly GCA_023101885.1). Taxonomy (NCBI): domain Eukaryota; kingdom Metazoa; phylum Chordata; class Mammalia; order Rodentia; family Platacanthomyidae; genus Typhlomys; species Typhlomys cinereus. The sequence continues at coordinate 30,790 of JALPQD010000909.1, read as the reverse complement.
AGAGTATATTCAAAGGTAGATGTAATAAAAGTAGGAAACCACAGTGAGGGAGGGGTCAATCACCCATTTGCAAAATATTTACTTATTATCTGCCAGACTGTATGCTCTCCCCTTCTGGTGAGATCACACCCCCTCAGTTGTAAATGATCAGGAATGAAAAGTCTGTGAATTTGACCAGATGTCTCATTGCTTATTTGCAGTCCTTGATGGAGGACTATTTTCTCTGCTGTATCATGGTCCCCTCTCTCCTTGTTTCTGCTGTGGCCCATCCCTCCTGTTCATAATCCTTGCATTTACTGTATTACAGAGATTTATCCTCGAATGTCTCTAGGTGGGCTGGGTAGGTTTGGTAGTAGGAGCCACCTGATAGGGAGTACATATGGCACTTAATATTCTGGGTGTGGGATACTTCACTCAATATAATTGTTTCTAATGACATCCATTTCCCAGCAAATTCCAGTAAGTCATCATTTTTGATGGCTGAGTAGTACTCCATTGTATAGATGTACCAAAATTTCCTTATCCGCTCGTCAACTGTTGGACACTTAGGTTGATTCCATGACTTTGCTATTGTAAACACTGCTGCTATGAACATGGTCGTGCTTGTGCTATGGAGGTGAATTTTTGCTGTTTGGGGGGTTATTCCCAAAAGTGGAATCGCAGGGTCATGTGGCATTTCAATCTTTAATTTCTTTAAGAATCTCCAGATGGCTCGCCAGAGTGGTTGTATGAGCCTGCATTCCCACCAGCAATGTAGGAGAGTTCCCCTCTCTCCACATCCTCTCCAGCATTTGGTGTTGTTCGTATTGTGGATTTTTGCCATCCTGACCGGGGTGAGATGATATCTCAGGGAAGTTTTGATTTGCATTTTCCTGATGGCTAAGGAAGTAGGAGCATTTTTAAGATATTTGTTAGACATTTTAATTTCATCCCTAGTAAAGTTTCTTTTAAGTTCCATTTCCTTGGTGTTTAGTTTTCTAAGTTCTTTGTGCATTCTGGATAGTAGAGCTCTATCAGATATGTGGTTAGTGAAGATTTTCTCCCATTCTGTGGGTTGCCTTTGAGCTCGTGTTACAACCCCTTTATCTGAACAGAAGCTCTTTAATTTCACAAGATCCCAACTGTTGAGAGTTGGTAGCAGTGACTGTGCCATTGGATGTCTGTGGAGGAACTGTTGGCCTAGCCCAATCAGCTCGAGGGAATTCCCTACCCTTTCAACTATGGTTTTTATAGTCTCTGGCCTTATATCAAGGTCCTTGATCCATTTGGAATTAAGTCTTATACAAGGTGACAAGTGCGGGTCCAGTTTTAATCTTCTACATGTGGAGATCCAATTTTGTCAGCACCATTTGTTGAAGATACTGTTCTTTTTCCATTGGATTTTTTGAGCCCCTTTGTCAAAGACCAAATGGCTGTAATTTTGTGGGCTTGTATCTGGATCTTCAACCCTTATTCATTGATCTGTATGTTTATTTTGGAGCCAGTACCAGGCTGTTTTTACAACTATGGATTTGTAGTATAGACCAAGGTTTGGTATGGTGATACCTCCAGCAGTGTTTTTGTTACTCAGGATTGTTTTTGCTATCCTGGGTCTTTTGTGCCTCCATATGAATTTTGAGATTGTATGGTCAACTCTTTAAAGAATTGCTTTGGCCTGGGCCACGCCCCGAGACCCCCAGACCCCATCTCTCTCCCTGGCTGCCTTTGTCCGCCCGACCACGCCTCCCTTTCCCATTTTCAAATGGAGAATAAGGACCCCACAGTGGAGAAGCAGATGGGACATAAGGAGTCAGGATCATGAAGTTTCTTAACTCTGTCCATGTGGGTCCTCAACTGTCTCTTCTAATTTGTTTCTCTTTAATTGTTTAACTGATTTTTTCAAAGAAAAATGATTCTATGTGGCCAATTAAAATTTTTTATTATTATTATTCAATTGTGCGTGTGTGCATATGTATGTGCTCCCTCTCGCGTGTGTGTGTGTCTGTGTGTGTCTAGAACCACGGAAGAATTCGGGAACCACCATGGACCGCCTCCACCTCCTTCTTGTTTTCTCTGCCCAGGGATTCACAGTCTCCGCCCTACCAGGACCAGAAGCAGGCAGTCCCCTGCTTCCGCCTGGCGTCTATACGTGGGATCTGGGATCTGAACTCAGGACCTTCTGCCTGCAAGGTCCTTAACCCCTGAGCCACCTCTCCAGCCCCAATTTAAACAAATGTGAGAAATGAACACATACAATATGTAGTCTTTAAAAATATGAGCACTGTTACTGTTCAACTCTCTGCTTCTAGGATTATCTTGACACCTAAGGTTGCTGGTAACCCATAGATTTGGAGCCACAAAATCACAGCTTATTTTTGAACTCTTAAAACCTGTTTATCAAGTCTATATATAATTCAAGGCCCTGTGACCTGTTTAGGTCTGGCTTGCAGATGCTGGAAGAGTTAAAATACCCTTCAGATTTGGCTGGTAAATGGCAGAGGATTTTGTAAGTTGCGGCTGGCCAGCAGTCATTGTCAAAACAGGTTGCATCACTGTGCTTGTGCTTTTTCCCTTGGAGAAGGCAGGCAATTTCAGGGTACACTGTCCTCAAGAGGCCAGCATTGCTCCAGGCTCTGCTTGAGGTATTTGGGCAAGCAAGTGTGTTGCTCAGACTGTATCTAGCAAGTATAGTTTCCGGTTTCAGCAGTTAGCCTGCTCGTTTACTGATGAATCACCATCAAATAGCTTAAGGGAACAAGATGGTTATTTTCTCTTATGATCCTCTGGTTACAGTTCTCGGTCCAGCTTGACAGGAGAGCTCACACCAATACCAAGGCGGAGGGATCTGGCCACACAATCTCTATGTAACAGCTGAGAGAGGGATGATCTTTACTTGCCAGACCAGCATGTCCGGTCAACTATACACAAGGATGCCAACTTTCTCAATCAGCTCTCTCTATATAGTTTATTTCAGGGCCTAGTCCCATCCACCGTGGGCTGGGCTTTCCCTGTCAGCTAGACAATCTCCTGCAGGTTTGCTGTGGGCTTGAACATTAATCCTCTATAAATGCCCAGAGCTCAAACCCTCAACTGTCAAGTTGACACCTGTGCCTAACTATGACATGCTGCGCCCTAATCCAACCATTCTGATGGATAAGGTCCCAGCATGGCAGAACATTGTTCTATGGAAACAATTTCTGGGAAAAGGACATGGCATTAAAATACGGGAATTGTCAGGCCTTGGTATATATCTGCCCAGTTGGGGACCTAATGCCTGCTCCCTGGGAAAAATCACAGTAACGCCCATGGGCAGGTGCTAGTATTTCCTCCCTAGATAATTTAAGTTTTGTCTCTGGCAGGAGGAATTCTTCTGGGAATTGGGTGTGCCTTTTACCTATCCTTAGGTTTAGAGAAAAAGCTTGCTTTTAACTTTAAGTCAAATTGTAAATAGAGATTTCATGTCTAGTCACTTACAATAAGTAGACTTGTTAGCCAGAATGTGTGCACTGATTTTAAGGAAATTAGAGAATAACTTCTAGAGTTTTAAAACATAGGTGGGTAAAATTACCAACTAACTCAGAAATTCCAGAAGTATATGACTATGCTATTTGTTCAGTCGAACCTTAAAAGGAACCGTGATACCCCGCTCTTACCCTGGCTGAAGGCCAAGGAAGAGACCATCATGCCAGAAAGTCTAGACGCCAAGACCATCCCCTGGAGATGGTATTTGCAATCCAAACTGGGAGAATCCATGTCGGTAGCGAAGGGGGCTGTGTCTTTCCCTTCCCCAAACAGCACTCTTATGGGAAATCACAGAGATGGAGCATCTGAGTGCACCCCCACCAATGATCGCCTCTGTCCCCAAAGAGAAACCCTTGGCGAAATGGGGCCCGACAGTATGGTACCCTGGTTTGGAGAATGCATTGTTCCCGGATGGCTCATCAACTACTGATTGCAATATACCTCTGGAATTCCTCAAAGGGAGACATAAGCAACCTTACTATTAAAGGAGCTCAGTCCTCCTCTGTGTATTTTAAAAATGCAATCTCTGTTAAGACAATGTGGGCTCAGCCCCAGGGCTATCCTGTGAAGCATTATAGATTAGATAGAATTGAAAAAACTGGGAGAATAGAATCTGTTTTTCCCTCAAACAATGGGTTAGCTACTTAGAAAAAAAAGTTGTTTATTCTTACTGAGCATAGGAGACTGGGAGGGTCATGTTTGTTTTCCTCTGTTTGCAGGTGCAGGGACACATTCTTTGCCCTAAAATTTTCTAGTATAAAGCTGTCACTAAGTTTCAATAAAGTGGGTTCAGAATCCACTCGGCCAAAATGGAGTTGCGTGTGTTCTGTTCTCCACCTGGTCCTGGGGAGCCCTGGTCTCGAGGCCGCGACTCTGGTCTGGGGCATCCACACACATTTTCCTGGCAGCGTCAGCATATGCTGGGAGTGTGTGGTGTTTTTTCAGTGTGTGGTGTTTCATCTTCAGTGAAGATGAGCAAGAATATAGGTGTAGTTTTTAAATGAAAATGAAGCCAATGTAGAAAAACTGTGGAGGAGTTGAAGCTGAACCAGTGGTGAGGAGATCCAGTCAAATATTAACACTGAAAAAAGTAAAGCTCCCAGGGCAAGACTGCAACAGCCATGGTTGCCTCATTTGTGTGACAAGCTCTCTCAAGTACTCAGTACCTACTCACTAATACTACTAGTGAGAGATTCTCTCGGACAGTGGTGCAAAAAGAATTTTGTTAAAGCTTGATTATGGAACTTACTCGTAGAAGTTGTATGATGAGCTTATCACCTAAATGAGACTGTCAGACATGTTTCTGACATTAACTTATGTCATAGTTAAGCACCTGGTGTCAACTTGACTGAGGGTTTGAGCTCTGGGCACAGTTGTAGAGAGTTGATGGTTGAGTTAAGCCAGAGCAAACCTGAAGGAGATTGTCTAGCTGCTGAGGAAGACCCAGCCCATGGTGGGTGGGATTAGGCCCTGGATAAATCACAGAGAGCTGGTTGAGAGAGTTGGCACCTCTGTTCACTTGGCCAGACATGCTGGTCTGGCAAGTAAGGATTGTCCATCTCTCAGCTGTTATGCAGTGATAGCGTGGCCAGTTCCCTCGGCCCTGGTGTTGGTGTGTACTCTCCCGTCAAGCTGGACTATGAACTGTAACGGGACTGTCTTAAGAAGTAAATCCTTGTTCCTTGAGCTGTGTTCTGATCATTTATCAGCAAACCATGCAGGCAGGACTGCAACACCTTATATAGAATTAAGCCTTATTCTGGGTATTTTTCCCCACCCAGAACGTGATCTCTTTGTCCTCACAGATATAAGCACACCACCTCACCATCCTCAGACCACATCTCACAGAGCATACCTCACAGAGCATACCTCACAGAGCATGTTGTGGCCCATGTGTAGATGACTCTGAACAGTGCATGACATAAGTACCCAAAATTTCTTTTGAAAAGGGAGACATGGATCAGGTGTAAGTACAGCAGCAAGCTACCCAAAGACAAAGCTCTCTGAAAGAAAATCAGGACTCATGTGTATAACATGCTACTAAATCAAGAAGCATATTAAGGACATCAAGATTGGACAAGTCCAGAGAAAGTCAAGTTATGGGAATGACTGTTTGCATAGTGAGATCTTTATTCTTAGAGTTTGTGTCACATAACACACCATTTGAATTAAATTTTCGCAAGGCCTTAAGTTAAAGCCATTGACAGTGCGTCCCCAGAATAAGTGTCAGTATAGTGTTTCTGGCCCTCACAGGGAGTAGAGTAGAGATAGGAGATACAGGAATCAGTGAAGATTTCTTCTCTTTTCTTCGCTTTGCTCCTCAGGTGCCCACATTTGTTAACGTCTTCTGACATTCACAGACAATGTCATCTCTCTTGGAGATCTGGAAGGAGAGATTGTTAGTAAGATTTCAGGTGTTCAGGCCCCAATACCCTATAAATGAACACAAACACTTCATGGTCTGAGTTAGGGACCATTACCCATAGACACCCCCAAATATGGCAGCAACACTAGCAGCTACAACAGCAAAAGAAACAACAGCAAGAACAGCACCAGCACCAGCATGGACAATGGGGCAGCAGCAACAACAGCTACTACAACAGCAGTAGCAGCAGCATTATATCTGCTAGTTCTAAATGGACGGGTCCAGTCCTCTTCAAAATGAGACAGTAGACTCCATTAGCCTGGATCTTGTGCCCTAACACTCTAGTCTAAAGATTCACGATACCTCAATATTTGGGAAAGTGTCAAGAGACCATGACTTGAAGAGCTGTTCTCAAAAGGAAGTATATCCATGATTTCCTGTCAAAATTTGCATGGACTCTGCCATTCTTGCAACTAAATGCTTCTTTCCAGAATAATACACACTTAAGCTCTCAGCATGCTTCCACTCAGAGAATAGTAGGCTTCCCCCACATGTTATTTGATGCTTACAATAACACATCTTCCCATGACTGGGTCTGTAAACAGAACAGGGTGGACAGTGCTTTGAAGTAGAGAAAAGATATGAGCATGCTAAGTTGGTGAGTCATGGTAGCAAATCCCAGAGTAGAGAAGTGAATCATGAAATTCCCTCGTTTTAAAAGGTTAAAATCGGGCTGGAGAGGTGGCTCAGGGGTTTAAGCCTCTGCCTTGCAGGCAGAAGATCCTGAGTTGGGATCCTAGACCCCACGTTTAGACACCGGCGGAAGCGGGGGCGACCTGCGTTCAGGTCCTGGTAGGGCGGAGCCTGTGATCCGGGGCAGAGTAAACAAGGAGAGGTGGAGGCGTCCATGGTGGTTCCCGAATTCGTCCATGATTCCACACACACATACATACACACACGCGCACACACACACACATACACGCAAAATTGAACGCAGCGGCCTTAGACCGCTCGGCCATCCTGACGCATACACGCACAATTGAATAAATAATAAATAAAATTTTTTTTAAAAAAGTTTAAAATCAAAATAGTGGTATACAAGTGATTGAGGAGTCCAGACATTAAAAGATGATGACCTTTAGCCAGCACACTGTTGAAGCCTACATAGAGGTGATGGGTTCATCAGTCTCTGTGTACTCTACCTTCTTAACTGGGCCACAGATGGACTGACCATCTCCGTCAGTTCTTTGCCACTGAACAGAAGTTCATTCAGCAATGCACAGAGGAACACCACACTCAATCAAGTGAGTCAGAACAAAAACGGTTTCTGCTTCCTTTGCTCTCTTCCCTCTCATGGGTCCTTTGGATATTCAGAGCCTGGAAAACAAAGCAGGGTCACATAGACCCATTAGTTTTGTTTTCAGAGCTTTATTTTTTCGAGAGAAAGTGGGATTTTCTTGGCTTATGCTTCCAGAGGAGAGATGCAGTCTATTATTTATGTAAAGGTATGGTTGGCTGGTAGAATCTGGAGGTGGATTAAGTAATATTCATCTTAGAGTTGAAAGAGAAAAACTGAAGACTACTATGAGAAGCAGGGTTGGACCAACCAACCCAAAGGTCCACCTGATGTGGCAGGCCTCCCAACAGAAAGGCCACACCTCCTGAAGTCGCCACAGCCTTTCCAACTATCAACTCTGCATTCCAAAATAGGAGTCTGTGGGACAAAAGTTATACTCAAAAGTTATGTTCTCCACCCTTGGCCTCCATAGGATCATGGCCACTTTATGATGCAAACCATACTCAGTCCAACTTTAACAGTCCCGTAGATTACATCAGAAGCTCCAACATAGTTCAGAAGTCCAATGTACAAGCCTCCTAAAATTAAAAGAAAAATTACATGGTTTCAACATACAATGGCACAGGATAAATATTTCCATTCCAAAAGGGAAAAAGGGAGGCATATCCAGGAAAGATCAGTCTGTAAATGCACTGAAAACCAGCAGGATGAACTCCAAATCATGCATCTCTAAGTCCAGCAGAAGAAGTTCCTTAGGAAAAATCTCAGTTCCAAAGGACTTGGTTCCACCTGTGTATCACAGCTGTCTGCAGAATATATCACTGTCTTGGGCTGACTCCTCCTGTGATATACATCTCTCCCTAATAGATGTCACATGTTAGCTCCAGAATCCCTAGTATCTTCATGTTGCCATGGGCAAATGAGGATTAAATTCCACAGCACGAAAATACTTTTCCGGGGCCATGTAGGATTTCCAATCCTGACAGTACACTGCCTGCATTTAGCTGCACTGTGAAAACCTTGGAGGAGAGATCCATGACCTCCTTGCTCTTGCATCATTTTTATTATTTTATTATGCTGGTTTTACAATCTATTGAATACGTGCCTCTGCTTCCCTCCACCTTCTCTCCATCCCATTCCTCCACCATATCCGTTCTCTCTGCTTCTATGAATCCCAGGGTTACCTCTAGCTTGTCTACTCTTTGTCCAAAGAGAAGCAACATGACAAGCCAGAGAGACGAGTTTTCAGAATTTTCAATTAAGTATCTAGTATGTTGTGACTCTGTCGGCTTATAGTCGTGCAGTTCTGAAGAGTGTTATCTCAAATGGGTCACTGTGAAACGACAGCTTCCAAGAGTCTGTCTGCAGGGGAAGTGGCAAGAAAATAAAAAGTTGAGAAATGGCCTATATCCTCATGTTATCTTCAGCCTAATCAATATTAATAGCAAATCAGATAGGGCAATAATTTCCTGGGCCACAACTTTAGTCTTTTAGGTATGTGCTGGATGGCTTTGAACCACCAGGTTATGAAACAGGGCTGCCGCCTTTCATGTAGCATATGGAGTAAGGGCCAAATGAACATGCTCTTAAAAAATCCCTTAAGATTGAGGGAAGTATTGCCTGGAAAATGGTGAGTCTTCCATCCCTGCATGGTGCAACTTCAGACATTCACACTCTCATGATATTGATAATCTGCATTGTGCACTTACCAATATGGGGTCCACTATACATGCTCACAGTACCTTCCAAACTATCAAAAGAGCTGGAGAGAGCAGGACTCATCAATTTTGAAGTGTCATCCTTCAAGCAGAATCTGTAGTTCAAAGGAGAAAGCTGGTAACGGCATCACAGTGACCAGTGGGAGAGAAAGACTCAGTGTATATACAAGGGGGACTAGAACAGCATGATAAGCTCAAGGTGCACATCTTTTAAAAGCTACCTCTGTTGGGCATTCCTTGGAACAAGGCATCCATGGAACACTACCCTTCCTCACCACGTCCTTTCCCAAAGTCCCCATAGCAACAGATTTTTCCCATGTTGTGCTAGGGCACTGGTTATTCTGGTCAACAAATTTTGTGGAGCATCTGTGAAGTAAAAGAGGCATGGGTAACCTTCTGCCTGTAGCAATTACAGTGCAGCAAAAGGGGTTGTTTTCAAACATCAGACACATACTATGAACAGCTCCAAAGGACAATTCTCTAACACTCAATTATTCTATGGGGAGGAGAAGGAAGAACAGGAGAACTCTACTCTGCAAATGAATCATTAGATGAGAAACCATCCCATCCACTGCAAACACTGTCATTCAAAGCTGTGTGGATGCAGATTATGGATCTGATTCCACACTCAGTGGATATCTTGTTTTGGTCTCCTGAGTGATGGCCAGGATGGAATTTCCAACATCATTGGCTAACAGTGAGGCGTTCAGAACTCCAGCATCAAGAAGAGTTTTCGTACATATTGTGAGATTGCGCTAAATAGCTGTCAAACAAGAACATTACAGAACTGTAGAGAAACATGTGCATATTATCTCTAGGACACAAAGCTTCAGTCTCAGCAGGAAACAAAAGGTACTTTTTGCCCAGACTGCAATAATTCAACAGGCTTTTCAAGTTTCCTGAACATACAGCAGTTTTTCCTAAACATGGACTTTGTCAGTGAAGGTGGATGCTGTATCACTTGCCTGGTCATGATATTTGGAAGTCCAAAGTAGAACCTCAGCTGTCGAGGCTGTTCTGCCAGAGACCTGACAGCATGGAATGGAAAAATCCAACTCAGTAGCCCAGATAGTGCAATGTTCTCTTCCAGTTTCATAAAACTGTCCTATAGGGCAGATAACAGATTTGCTTTTACTTCATGCCATCCTGGACCAATGAGACTGTCACAGACTGAGACTATAGGGAAACATGCAATAGGCTCATCTGGAACAATTTCTGTCTTTCATTCTGTGGATGTGTACCCACATCCTCCTTCAAAAAGCTCATCATATTTGCATGTAGGCACACCAAGGCCACACACCTTCCTTATTTCTTATAACCACATAACAAAAGATCTGCAACAACCTCTTTAGGACAGATTTTGTCTTAGTTGATGCTACATCCATGTCTGAATTGTCTAGCTCTACTGTTTGTACGACTGGGTGAGACAGAACATCCGGAAGGGGGATATTAAGTAACTCAACGGTAGCGTGGGTATGTTCAGAGATGATCAACATCAAAAAAAACTTGAAGTATTAGGGATTAATCAAAATGACAGCATCTGTGAAAGGCATAGGCAACTCAATGGGTTCAATCCTGAGACACACAAAGCCACACACACAAATACAGATGCACATACAGAGAGAGAGAGAAGAGAGAGACATGCTCATGTATACTGTCCCACCCCACTCCTATATGCATGAGACATGGATTTGATATGAACCTAAGTGCACACATAAAGTTATGCACAAGCATTGCTTTTACAAGTCTTGCTTTTGGAGTTTGAAGAGCAGAAGACAATTAAATGCTCTCAAGAAGCCTAACAATTCTATGTTCACTGCAATTTAGCATTAAAACCATTTGCAAATGGTGATTGACCCCTCCCTCACTGTGTTTTCCTACTTTCATTGCATCTACCTTTGAATGTGCTCTTATAACAGACTCCAGTTTAACAACTTTTATCTCTGGCCAGGGGGTAACATACAATGCCCATCAGGATGGAGTGAAGGGCATTGCAAGAGCAGGAAAACTGCAAAAGAAAATCAACAAAATCAACAAACCACAATCCAGAACTTCAGAGACTCTATATCAACCACCTAGAACTAGGCCAGCCTAATCTCTCCCCATGCTGAAGCTCAGGGAAATTTGCGAAGAGGGGGCGGTAAGATTGTAAGAGCATAGATGGGAGGAGTAATGATATGCAAGATACTCGCCACAAATTAGGGCCGAAGCAATCATAATTGGACTTTGCATGCCCTGCACAATGTCCAATACAATATTGACCCCACAAAGTCTAGCATTTGCTAATGGCACCAAGATCTTTGGAGGCAAGGGATTGACAGCCACAGTAGTGTTCCTATGCTTAATGGGAACACAGGAAAGGGTTCTAGGAAATGCCACTGGGTCCTTGCACCTCATCGGAGGGAGGAGCCAGAGGAGTTTGGCATGCACATTAAAGGATGCTCCGGGGATAGGAGGGGGGAGACACTGAGGGATGGGGAGGGAGGTGAGGGAAGGGAGGAGGGGGTTGTGGGAGGAGGGGGAAGAGGGAACCGGTGTACCTGTTAAGTTTGTATGAGCAAAAATAATAAAAATGTAAAAAAAAAAAAAAAGATAATCAAACACCTTCAGGGGGCTCTTGCCAATTATTCCTCTTTGTGACCCATGTAATAATCCATGGACTTGGAGGAACACTGTGATCTGCTCAGTTGTGTAGATTTGATTCATCTCTAAAGCATTGACCTGTCTGTATTCATCATGTCTTTCAACTGCGCTGTTTACCAGGTCTGTCTCCATGAAGAAGATCCATGCAGATCTAGTGCTTCAGAGGTAATCAGTTCTATGAAACCCTTTACAGCCCCAAACTACCACAAACTGCATCAAGTCTTCACCTCAAAATTTCCACTACACTCACAGGACTTTCACGATGCAGTAACTGAAGACTACAAGAAGCCAGAGGGCCAATAGAAAAAGACAAAATTAACATGAAGAGAAAACAGAGTGAAGAAGATTTCAGGGCAGGGCATCCATGTGTTAAAGATCATGAAAGGCACATCAACCCTCCAAGCCTCTGTCTGGAATCCAAGTTTCTCAAGGCCATACATAGGAGTCTCAGAGAACATGTACTCATTGGGACCCTTCAATAAATGGATTTCAAATTTACTTGGATGTAACATAATTAGAGATGCCAGACTGCAGTCATCAGTAGGGAGAAATTGTCAAAATAGGACAATAGTGTCATGCCTCAGTGGTGTGGGATAGACAACAGGACTCCTCATGTGAGATGAAGACACCATGTGGTCCTGGAAGGAGGCAGGCATCTGGAGACAGACTCAGATGAAGTGTAACTCTGTGGAGAAAAAGGGAGTCTGGATTCTCTGCTCATGGATCGCTACCTAAGTCACCCCCTGGCCTACCCTGACTCTCTGCATACTAAAGGAGAATGTTTGTAGGTTGCTTGGTATGTATGTGCTGGGGAACAGCTGGCTCTACACCAGCAACAGGCTCCTCCTGTCCAGCCGGTACCACCCTGCCCTATTCCAGGCACTGCTCCTCTACTTGAGCTACTATTAGGACCTGATAGTTTAAGACTGTGCCTTACCCCAACTCACTCATTTTTTCTCACTCAAAAGTGGTGTATAGAGGTTGCTCAGGGCAGCCTGTCCTCATGGAGAAGCTACTCAACAATACCATTTTCAGAGACTGATTTATGTGCTGTCTTCCATCAACATGGAAAAAGAACTTATCCCAGGTGAACCTTGGGTTTCCACACCACTCGTTTGAGGAATTGTTCAGGGTCTTAGAGAGAAAGAAAATACCCCTCACAAGCTATACTGGCCTCAGGGGAAGGTCACTCAATAAAAGGGACAAGGTACAACTATTCAGCTGACCATGGCAGCTGAGATCCCAGTTTCACTGTGCTGGTTATGACCTGGGCACCTTACCATGGGGAGACACCAGGGTCGATAGTTAAGCAGTAACCTCAGAGGGCAGGAGGGAATGGTGGTATGTTTGGATAAAACTCCCAGTATTGGTGCAGATTATGTCCCAGGACTCTTGCTTGGGATCTTAGTCCTTTCTTTAGATCTGAGCCCTCTAAAAGGAAATCAGAAATCCATTTTGCTCAGAGCCCCAGTGGAGAACTTTACCCTTTCATGACTCCAATTTGATAATCTGCACTGGGCACCTATCAAGATGGGAACATTTTACATTTCCTTCATGATGCCTTGAAACTATCAGAGGAGCCAGGCAGTCATCAATTCTATACTGAACACATTTCTGCAGACACTGTAGTCACAGCTTACTAAGTGGGAAAAACATTGGGAATATGGCAATATGATAACTCCTAAGTGTGCATTTTATTGAAAGGTGCCTCTGTTGGGCATACCTTGGAACACAGCATCTTTGGAACATACTCCTTCCTCACCATGTCTTTTCAGGAAGCCACAACAGAAAACACTTCTCCCTTAGGATGTGTTACTCTAGTTAAAGTTTCTGGAGCACCTGGGAAAAAAGACAGGCATGTGTAACTTTCTGCCCTGTAGTAATTCTAGGGGCAAAAGAGGTTATTTTCAAAGAACAAACACATATTATGAATCAACCCCAAAGGACTTTTTCTCTACCTCTATTTTGGGATAGGGAGACAGGATGGGAGACGTTCTAATCTGCACATAATCACTAAATTAGAAATCATCACATCCTCTGCAAGATACTGTCATTTTATCCATCAGGATGAAGGTCTTACATCTGATTCTAGCCTCAGTAGATATCTTGTGTTGGTCTCCTGAGTGAAGGCCAAGATGGAATTTCCAACATGTCTGCCAGATGTCATGGCACGGAGACCTCCAGGGTCAAAGAACTTTGGTATATGTTGTGCGATTCCACCAAGGAGCTGTTAAAAAAGAACATTGCAGAAATATGGAGTAGTAGGCACAATGACACATAATCCCCAAGAGCCAAAGCTGCAGTCTCTGCAAGCAACAATAGATGCTTTTGCCTGGATTGCAGGAATTGAACAGGCTTTCCAAATCTACTAGACACATGTCAGTTTTCCATAAATACGGTGTTTCTCAATGACAGTGGGTGCTGCTTCACTCACTTGGCCATGATATTTGGAAGCACAAAGTAGAACCACAGCACTGTGGAGGCTGTTTTGCCAGAGACTGGCAGCATTAAATTTCCAGAGTGGAAAAGAATCAACTTTGTAACCCAAACACTTCAATATTCTTTTCCAGTTTCACAACGCTGTAACATGGGGCAAACAACTGATTTGCTTTTACTACATGCAACCCTGGACCCACAAGACAGTCACAGACTGAAGCAGCAGAGAGACATGCAGTAAGAACAATGGTACATCACTCTGTCTTACATTCTGTTGATATGTACACATCTCTCACCATCACAAATCTTATCATAGTTGCAAACAAGTACACCAATCCATGCACATTGCTTGTTTCTTATAACCATAGGACAAAAGATCTGCAACAACCAACTTTAGGACAGATTTTGTCTTAGTTGATGGTGCTTTCGTGTTTTTCATTGCCTGATTCCATTCTTTGTGTGTTAGGGAGAGATATAACATAAGGGAAGGGGAAGTAGTTAAGGAGCTCAACTGTAACTTCTGAACATTGAAAGATGAACACCATAAAGGATACTCTGAAGAACTAGGGATAGATCACAGGAATAGCATTATTGACAGGCATAGGCAACTCATTTGGTTCCATCCTGACACATACAAACACACACTCACACACACACACATTCTCACACCACTCTTACATAAGAGATGTACTTAGATACCAAGCCAGGAGCACACACAAACGTTACCAATTACATGTCTTCTCTTTGGAATCAGAAGTGCAGAAGACAGACAAACGTTCCCTAAAGAGGCAAACACAGTCTATGATCTCTGCAGGTCAGCCAGAAGAATTATATAACACGCCTTTGGCCCTTTTCCAACTATTTCTATATGTGCCATAGTTTCTAATCCATAGACTGGGAGAAACACCATTCTCTGCTCAGCTGTGTAGATTCAGTCCATCTCACAAACATTGACATTCATCATCTTTCAATCTACATTCATCATGTCTTTCAATTTTCTGATTAATAGGTCTGACTCCATGAAGAAAATCCATGTAGTTCCACCTCACCAGAGTTCATCTACTGTATGAAACCCTACTCAGCCCTAACCTACCATTAACTGCATCAAGCCTTCACTTCAAATCCTCCACTGTACTCACAAACCTTTCATAATGATGCATCTAACGATGTGCATGAAGATATAGAGCCAACAGAAAAGACACAGTAAACTATAAGGAAATCAGTCTGAAGAAAAACTCAGAGCAGGAGACCCACAGGTTTAAGAGTACCAAACCTACCATCCTGGTCCACTCCTCTCTCTAGAATCCATGTTTCTCCAGACCATGCAGAGGAGTCTCAGACAACTTTTGATTCCATGTCCTCACTGAGTCCATGCAAAAATTGGATTGCAACTTTACTTGGTCATAACATGATCAGAGGTGTTGAGACCACAACCATCAGTAGGGAAAAAAAATAGAGAAAGCAAGACAATAATATGATTTCTCAGTGCTAGAGAGATAATAGGATGAGTGACATGAAATGAAGACATCATTTGGTCCAGGAAGGAGCAGGCTACATGAGACATACACTCAAATGGAGTACAGGTCAAGGAGAAAAGGGAGTCTAGAGTGTCTGCTCATGGCAGCATGAGTGGTCCCCTACTCCACTTTGAATCTATACACAGTACAGGAGCATGTTTGCAGGCTGAATGGCACATCTGTGCTGGAGAACAGCTGGCCCTGTACCATAAATAGGCTCTCTCTCCTCTCTAGCTGCCTCCACCCTGCTGGGAATGTTTCTTTAATGGAAGAATTATAAGGACTAGCTAGATCAAGGATTCTGTCTCAACCCAACTTATCTTTTCTAACTCAAAGGAGCTGTGCAGAGTTTTCTCAAAGCAGTATGTCCTGGGGAGAAGCTGTTCTATCTTAACAACTTCACAAAATGATTTATAATCTGTCTCTCTTTCATCAACATGAGAAAATTAACTTATCCCATTTGAACCTCAGGTTTCCAAACAAGTGGGTGTATGCAGCTGTGATACTTAATCGTGGGTGTCAAATAAGTCAGATCAGCTGAGACCACCTGAAGAGATTATCTGGATCAACACTTTTACAATGCAAGACCAGCCTTAGAACTCATGGGAACCTTCTAGCAGTGGACCATATAAAAGGTACCATAGAACAAGAGACAATGAAGAAGAGTGACTCTTCAGGAATTCTACAGCCTTCAATTGTGACCTGCTAGCCGACCTGATGTCTGCTGTGACTCAGCCTGCCTGTGGCCACCAGGCATATCACTTCTCCATGGAAGTCTCTTTCTCCCCTTTGGAACTGTAAATTGAATAAATCTCCTTTCTCCATTCAGTTGTTTGATTTTGAATGCTTTCTCACAGCAATAGTTGAAAGGTTACTTTCAGTAATTTGTCCCAGGAGTGGGTATTGCTGTGATTGCTGTGAGATTAAGAGGGGTATTGCTGTGAGATTAAGAGCATCTGGTATTATAACATGAGTCTGTGAGGCTAAGAGAAGTTGGAACGAAGAAGCATGGCCAATCCCGCGATCTGGCTACTGTGCCTGTGGAACTGTTTGTTTGGAGAAATATGGAGAACTTTGGGACTTTGTGCTGGGAAAGTCTTTGCATCTTGGCAATGGGGCCAAATGGGCCTTTCTTCTGAGATTGCCAAGGAGAGCAATGCTATGAGTCTCAGGTTTTGATGGTCCAGAGGGGAACAGAGACTGTGTTTGCAATTGAAGAGTAACAAATGGAGTCATGTGTTGGCAGAGAGTTTAGTGAATTTTTGCCCTTGTCCTGAAAGTTTTCCTGAGGTTAAACTGGAGTGCTTAAGGAGGAAATTTCAAAGTAATGTAGCCTTGACAATGTGATATGGCCTACTTTTTAGTTGTCTTCGAGTTATGAAAAAGAGCAAAGAATCAGGCAGAAAGAAGAAACTGTATTGTTGATGAAAATGGCGGAAAATATAGTCAAACCAAGAAGCAGAGGACAAAATGTTGACTGTTAAAGAGATTAGCTCCAGTAGTAAACCAAAGCCTGCTCTCAATTTGGATAATAGAAGGGCAAGATTCTCAGGGAGACTCCTACCCATAAGAATGCAAATCCTTTAGGAAGGAATGAACTGAAGGGTGAAGTTCCAAAGCAAAGTTCTGTTTCACCCCTAAAGCAACTACCCAGTAGAAAAAGAATTTTTGTAATATATGTCAGCACAGAGAAACTAAATCAGGTGTGATTCAAGGGGGCCAATCTCTAACCCTAGACTACATCAGACCTGGCATCATTGTCCATGTGGTTCTGGTTTTAGAGCCACAAAGATGCAAGAGGGAGGAAGTCATGGATCTCTCCAAAGTTTCAGAGAAATGGGAAAATCCAGGCAGCATGTGGCAGAAAGCCTTTACAGACCCAAGAAGGGCAGTTTGTGCTGTGGAGTTAAAGCCTGGTTTGCCATTGAGAAATAAAGATGTTAGAGATATCCGAGACAATATGGGATATCTGCCAAGGGCAGTTGTATACCCTGGAAGCAGTCAGCAAAGAGGGATGTGTTCCTTGGGCAGTTGCATTGGAGTGGAGGAACCGAAGCTGTTTTCAATGAGACTTACGTGTTGGACTAGGAACTACAGGATTGTAGTTGATCCTGATGGTTTTCCATGTCATTATAGCCTGATCTTTCCTGGATATGATCCCATTCCTTCCTTTTGGAATGGGAATGTTTATCCTGTGCCATTGCATGTTGGAAGTCTTCTGATTTTATATGAGGCTTTGGCTTTAGCCTTTTGTGGCCTGTATTGTATGACTAATGTAGTCTGTACTGAGACTTTTAAAGTTGGACTGAGTATGGCTTGCACTAAGAAGATATTTATGCTATGTAATATAATGTTAATCTGTATTTATGTGAAAATATCGAAATCTACATATGATGTTGTGCTTGGGACACTATTTCTCAAGAGACATTGTCACTTATCCTGGGAAAAATAAAAAATATGCTATTGTACTTGGATAGCTAGAATATATTAGGCAGAATTATGAATCTTACTGTTTTATGTGGAGATTAAGAATGGCCTGAGGAAATGTGATCTGGTGTCAAGTTGACAAGGGGTGGACTTGTGATAATTAATGCTGGGTGTCAACTTGACATGCCTGGTCTTAACTAAGATCAGCTGTGACCACCTGAAGAGATTATCTGTATCAATACATTTACAATGCAAGACCAGCCCTTGAACTCATGGGAACCTCCTACGAGTGGACCATAAAAAGTACTGTAGAACAAGAGCAATGAAGAGAGAGACTCCAGGAATCCTACAGCTTCAATTGTCACCAATTAGCCTACCCGATGTCTACTGTGACTTGGTCCGTCTACAGTCACCAGCTATGTCACCTCTGCCATGAAAGAGAGTTTCTCCCCTCTGGAACTGTAAGTTGAATAAATCTCCCTTTCACTCTTAAGTTGTTTGACTTTGAATGCTCTCTCAGACCAATAGTAAGAGCAATCATTAGAGCAGCCTTGGGAAGAAAGATGATACACCTCACAATTGGTGTTTGCCTCAGGGGAAATTCACTCAAACAAAAGGACAGAGTAAAACTATTAACTGATATTGGCATCTGAGACGTAGGTTCACTATGCTGCTGGTGACTTACCATGGAGAGGCACCAGGGTTGGTAGATAAGAAGAGACATCATTAGAGAGTAAGGGAGGTTGATGTCCTTGGAGAAACCCCAAGAGCAGAGCTCCCAATATTTGCTCATGTAATGTCCCACAAGTCCTGGACTCGCAGTTTCCTCTTCCGATTTGAGCCCTGGAAAATGAAGCCAAAAGTCCATTCTGCCAATGAGCCCCACCAGGATCCCTGATGTCAGTTAAGCACAGGTGTCAACTTGATGGCTGAGGGTTTGAGCTCTGGGCACATCTGTAGAGAATTAGTGGTTGAGTTAGGCCCAGAGCAAACCGCAGGAGATTGTCTAGCTGCTGGGAAAGGCCCAGCCCATAGTGGGTAGGACTAGGCCCTGAAATAAATCACGGAAAGCTGGTTGAGAGAATTGGCAACCTTCTGTTCACTTGGTCAGACATGCTGGTCTGGCAAGTAAGGATTGTCCATCTCAGCTATTATGTGGTGGTAGTGTGGCCAGTTCCCTTGGCCCTGGTGTTGGTGCGTGTTCTCCCATCAAGCTGGACTGAGAATTGTAATCAGGAATTATAAGAGAAAATAAACCCTTGTTCCCTTAAGCCGTTTGATGGTCATTTATCAGCAACCATGCAGGCGAACTGCAACACCCAACATCTGCATTGTCTCTCATACTAACCTCCATTGGATAGGTAGGGATAAGGCTCATTGCCACATACCAATACCCCAAGTAGACCACCTTCTTCCCTGTCTTAGAAACAGGAAGGGACTGATAAGAAAGCAGACTCCTTCTGGAAAAATGCAAGTTTGTGACTTTTCCCCAGTATAGATAGAGATGGTTTTCCCAAAGTAACTTTGAGAATCCTTTAAGATCCATGACAACTCGGTGAATGATGCTTTTGAAGGAAATCAGCATTCTGATAATTTGGGAGGGATTGGGATTGAGTGTGGAGAAGTGAGTAACAATGCACATACTTACTTGTGTGTACAAGGAAGAATCCAGGCCAGTTGGGCCAAAGCCACTTGTATTTCAGGCCTGGCTCTCCTGTGGCTGTCCTCATGCAAGTCAGGCCGGGCCCCTCCCTAGTGTCAATCACTAGGGATGTGGGTCTCCCCCAACACTTGAGAGCAAACAGATCAAGGATAAACTCTTAGTGACAATGACAACCCAGGGCAAAACTCTGACTGTCCTTGCCCTATAGGTAGATCTTACCCCAGGCCCTATCGCCAGTCCTACTCTCCAGTCTTTCCCACTCTCTGGACCCAGTTTCTGCTGTCAAATTCTTGCCTTGGTTTTCTTTTACTACAGACTATATGCATGTGAGTGCACATGTGTACTTGGTGTGCCCATCCCAAGAGAGGCAGAGAGGACAGCAGGGTCTTCCTCTAATGCTCTCAGATTCAGCGCTTTGACACACAGTGTCTTATTGAAATTGGACCTTGATTAAGCTGATCAAAAGCAAGCCCCCACAAATCCTTCTGACTCTGTCCTCCACCCTCCCCTTTCTTAAGGTTCTGGTACTCTAGTCACATCTGGTTTTGACATTGGTGGAAAGAGTCCAAAATTCAGGCCTTCTGCTTACTTGGCAAGTACTCTTGGACACACAGCCTTGAATCCTGCCTATTTACTCCCTACTTTGATTCCAAACTTCTCTGGATCCAAATAAGAGATGTTATAGAATTTGTTTCATAA
Source organism: Typhlomys cinereus (assembly GCA_023101885.1). Lineage (NCBI taxonomy): Eukaryota > Metazoa > Chordata > Mammalia > Rodentia > Platacanthomyidae > Typhlomys > Typhlomys cinereus. The sequence goes on along the minus strand of JALPQD010000909.1, from coordinate 10,524 downwards.
GCTGTTAGATAAGTAAAGAAGCACTTCCCAACAAGTATATAGGTATTATTTCTAACTAAAATGGATATATTGAAAAGCACAGAGAAATAAAACACAGAAGGGTACTTTGATCTACCACCTACCCATATCTGCTGCTGTGTATACACCTCTTCATTTGAAGGCGGGATTTTGGTCCTCAGAAGGCAACACCTGTTTTTCCGTGGCACACAGCAACAAAGATTCAGAAAAAAATTGGCAATACGCCTTTTCACACCTTTCCAGCCCCTGATTGATGATCTTCTAGGAGCTCTGCTGTTTTCCAGACTGGACGTCCCTAAGGACATTGAACTGAGGCTACTTTGCTGGCTGCTTGTGGAATCGCCAGAACTTCAGCTCTGGGGCTGGGAGCAGAATCATCCCCTGTGAGGCTGTGGCCATGCTGATGATCATGGCGACACTGGGCTCATCCTGAGTCTCAGGCTCCTCCCCAGAAGAGTCCTCCAGCCATGAGCTGTCTCTTGAAGAGTCCATTGAGGAGGAATCTGTGGCGGTGCTCTGTGATGACTCACCCGAAGAGCTATCAGCTGTTTCTTCACGAAGGAGAGAGGCTTTTAGATGGCATTTCCTCTTCAAGAACACAGGGTAGGAGGCAGGCTGAGCCTTCTTCCACTGATCTCACCACTGAGAAGGTTGGGTGGAGCAGGAAAAGGGAAGGTAGGAAGGGTAGGCAGGCTGGTTCCCTTCCTTAGGGTCACGGGGAAGGAAGGGTGAAGTGAAGGGATCAGGGATCCACCCAGCTGCCCAGGTTTCACTGTGGTGTTCCTGCCCTGGTACTTCAATATTAAATATAATGCCATGTTGCATTAAAGCAATTATTGTTTAAAGCTTCCCTTATCTTCTGTGGGCTATATCCCATGCTTCCCATGCGAAGAATGATGTGAGGATCTGGTATCCTGTGAAGGTTATCTGCAGTATAATCAACGGGGACTTCATCATCTTCCCCTAGCCAACGAAGGCCCATGACATGTTCTATAGTTGGCCTCTCTCCTGGGTCTACAGTCAAAAGGTTCTTTATAACCAACCAAAGGTTAGGGGACAGGTTAAATTGGATGGAAAACCTGGCAGCTAAAACCTGCTCCTTTAATTCTTCATAACAGTCACCCGGGAAGGGGAGGCAACCCGTCACCATAAAATTAACACCACCCCCGAACTCCAAACATCCACGGCAAGCCCATCATATTCTTTATCCTGGAAGAGTTCGGGGGCACAGTATGGTAAAGTTCCACAGAAATCTTTCAACTTCTCTCCCATGGCCACTCTTCGGCTTATGCCAAAGTCACTGAGTTTGATGTTTCCATGGGTATCAACCAAAATATTTTCAGGCTTGATGTCCCTGTGGGCAATGCCCTTGCCATGGCAATACCTCACTGCGGCTGCTAACTGTTTAAATATTTTCTTTGCTTCTGTTTCATCTAAGAATCCTGTTCCAACTATCCTGGAGTAGAGTTCTCCACCTGCACAAAACTCGGTAACCAGGTTGATGGTATCCTTCGTATAGATGATCTGCCACAGCCTCACAATGTTGGGGTGATTTAGGGTTTTGAGTATTTCTACTTCTAATGGTATCAACAAGGTGTTCTCCTGCTCCTTCACAATAGTTTTTACTGCCACGCGTGTGTCTGTTACTAAGTGACGGGCCAGGTTAACTTTTCCAAAACTCCCTTGTCCAAGGGTTGTCACGATGTAATAGTGGTCAGTGACTGATTCCTCCTCTAAACAGCTGTCCTTGTCGTCTCTCTCCATGTTCCACACCCTTACTATGGCTGGAAATATTCAGCAACAAACCACCTACCAAAGGAAGAGGAGAAGTCATGGAAAGCAAGGGATGAGATTAGCATATAATTAGCAAAATGAATCAGTAAAAAAATAGGTGTTGCTGACACTGAGATAAAAGAGCACACCATAGGATGTTTAACCAGAATATCCACAAGGTCACTAGGGAACAGCTTGAAAACATGTTCAGTGAATTGGAAAGTCTGATAGAGATGGATGAGTTTCTACAAATATGTCCTCCCAATACTTAACAGAAAGACAAACCATCCAAAATGATCATAAGAACAAAAAGAAGTCTGATCAGTAGGACACAAGGAGAAAAAAGTCTTCATATTAAAATGTCTTTAAAAAGCAGAACAAAACAAACTGTAATACAATAAAGAGACAATTCACCAATGAAATCTGTTATCTTTAGAGATGAACAAACCCACAATCCAAAAATAATCCTGCACATTCCAAGGAGACGAGCCCAACTCCTGTATAAAGACAATATCATCAGACTCCAGACAATAGAAATCTCAATAATAAGACTATGCCACAACGATTGAAAGGATTCAAGGACATGAAGTGCATGCATGCACATGCCATGATGCCATTCCTCATGTAGCCCAGTTAACACAGATGAGAAACTGAAGCTAACAAAAGACTTAACCAAAGGAAAGCAAATTGAATTCTTAAAAAAGAATCTGCTGGAGCCTTAATGACAATGAAAGGGCTCAACCCAAAACCTAATTATAATGAAAATGAAATTTTAAAAGAATTAAATCAAACCTAAAATACAGAACAGTTGGGGAACATGTGCATTATGTTTAATTTGAGGAGATCACCCCAGATTCCAAATTCAGACAATAACCAACTTTCAGTGCCACAGATTCAGCGCTGCAGCAAAGGACAAAGCTATTGCCAACCAGTACAGTATATGACCAGCATCTGTAACTCCTGGTAGTGGCTCCTTGTGAGGTCTAAGAAAGAAGTAACAAACACAGCTGGCAGCAACACGCATGGCACTACTTTTGATCTATGGTGTATATTTGTCAATTTTCTCCTCCCTGGGACCAAAAGTTCAAGAAGAAGTTACTTAAAAATTTTCATAGAAATCAGTTTCATATAAAAAAGTTTCATATTTCATATACAAAAAGTCTACCAGGGGCCAGAGGATTAAACTTGACCCTTGTCACCATGCACAAAAATTTATTCAAAATAGTTCAATGGCCTTAATATTAGGCCAGAGACTATAAAAACTATAGTAGAAAGAGTAGGGAACTCCCTCTAGCTGATTGGGCTAGGCCAGCAGTTCCTAAACAGAAATCCAATAGCACAGACACTAGAACCAACACTCAACAAATGGGATCTTATGAAATTAAACACCTTCTGCTCAGATAAAGAGATTGTAAACCAGGGGAAAGGCAATCCTGCATTCCCACCAGCAACCTATGAGTTCCCTTCTCTTCACATCCTCTCCAGCATTTGTTGTTTGTATTATGGAATTTTGCCATCTTGACCTAGGTGAAATAATATCTCGGGGAAGATTTGATTTCAATTCCCTGATGGCTAGGGATGTACATACTCCCTAATAGGTGGATCCTAGTTCCAAAATCACTTTATGACATATTCAAAGATAAAGCTCTGTAATACCCACTGTAATCACAAAGATTATAAACAGGAGGGAAGGGGATTGGGCCCCTCATAAAAAGGAAATAGGGGATCATGCTTCAGCAGAGAAATAGGTCACCATCAAGTATTGCACGTAAGTAGGGAGACATCTGGTGAAGCTCACTCTCACTTTCCTTCCTGGTCACTTGTGACTGGACAGGTTTGTTCTCACTGATCAGGGAGGGTAGGGACTGGCAGATAGACGGTAACCATCCAGCAAATGGGACAATGACCCCCCACACACACACTGCTGTGTCCTACTCCTATTCTTCCATCTACCTTTGAGTCTCCTCTTATATTAAGATCTTCATTGAAACGTCTTTTCTCTTTGGTTAGGAGGTAACCTTGGATACCAATCAGGAATTCAATCAAAAACTTAAAATTTTCATATAAATAAGTTTCATAAAAAAGTTTCATATTTCATTTACAAAAAGTCTGCCAGGGACCAGTGGATTAAAACTTGACCCTACTTGTCACCATGCAAAGAAAGCAAAACTACAAACAACAACAAACCATAATTCAGAACACCAAAGATCCTACATTAATCACCTGGAACCAGACCAGCCAAATCTCTCCTCATCTTGCAGAACAGGGGGTGGCAAGATTGTAACAGCCTAAAGATGGGGAGGAACAGTGATGTGCAAGATACTCCACACAAGTTAGTGCTGCAGCAGCCAGAATTGGACTTTGCCTGACCTGCACAATGGCTGACATGTCAATGACCCCCAAAGTCTAACATGGATCACAAGGGAGAAGGCTCCAGGCATTAGTATCCTTTGAGGCATGGATTAAACAGTCATAATAGAGTTCCCACTTTAATGAGGAGCCCAAGAAGGGGGAAAGGGTGGAGAGTGCAAGGGGGGACAACTTTGGAGGGAGGAGAGAGAGAAAGGATGGAGGTGCCTATTGAACTTAGATGACTGGGAAGAAATAAAATGTGAGAGAAAAATAATTTTATTAAATTACATTTTTATGTTAAAAATTTGTATAAAAATTTCATATAGAAAGTACTATGCAACCTACATGGAGAAAAAACACTCAAAAGTCACATCAAAGTGTGAAAGCTACAAGCTGCAATACCTCCTTGTCAAGAGACAACCATCAGTGAACACTGGCAACAGTGTCAAGTAGAAAACCAACAGCTTTGTGCTTAGATTCAAGGTATTTTTCAACAGCAATCCCACTAAGAGAGCTGGAAACCAGACCAAGAACCTATGGAAGAGCAAGGCACAGACTCTAGTAGAGAGGGTGCTGCAAGGTATTCAGTATTACCTGTAAGGATACTATCTCAAACATCAAAAAGAAGGAGCAGTAAACTGTGGTGTAGAACATGGATTGTAGACATGCTGTTTGCATTACATTCATGTATGAACTGCTAAAAGAATAAAGATAAGTACATGTGCTAAAAGCTAAAGAAAAAATTATAAAATATTGTTTTAGGCTAGGAATGTAGTTCAGTCATAGAGTGCTCAATGTTTTGAGGTTCAACACCAAGAACAACAGAAAGGTTACCTGAGAACTCATTCTTCATTACAGAAATTCTCTGAGTGTTGCAAACAGCATGTCTGTGATCCATATTCTAGCAAATGTTTGGCACAGGTCATTAAAGACAATGTAGAGGAAACTCGTGGGCCAAACACAAAGAAAGATATGAAAGCAGAAGCGAACTGGAAAAAGGGGGTATGGAATTGAGTAATAATAAATGGACTGGGTGTGACAAAATTCATTATCTTCCTGTATAAAACACTAAAAGAATAAAAGATGGGGAGACCCAACATAAACAAGATACTCCGCACAAGTCAGGGCTGCAGAAACCAGGATATAGCCACAATGTGATTGGACCTTGCCTGACCTGCACAATGGCTGACATTTCAACAATCCCCCAAAGTCTAGCAGGATCATAGGGGAGAAGGCTTCAGGCAGTAGGATCCTTAGAGGCAAGGGGTTAAACAGTCATATAGAGTTCCCATACTAGAGGGCATCCCAAGAGGGACCCCAAGCTATACCACTAAGTTCTGAACCCTTGCTAGTGTAGATAACTCAGACAGAAATTCAGTGTCCATATAAACATGCTCTCAGAGTGGGAGGTAAAAAGCAGGAAGCACCAAGAGAGGAGGAGGGAAGAAAAGAGGTGAAGGAGAAGAAAAGTAGAAAAAGTGGAGTAGAATGGGGGTAATGGGGAGAAAGGGAAAGGGAGGGACAAAAAGTCTGGGGTATGTTGAGCTTGTATACTAGGCAAAATGTGTAACAAAAATAAATAAAAATTTAAAAATAAAAAACTAAAACCTACCAATAAAACTACAGCTTGTAATACATACTCACTCTGCGGAATTCAGTTAGATCACCATCAGATTCCCAGAAAATATAGCAAAAGTCCAAGTCACACAGATCACCACCATTCAGTTATCTGCATCGAAGGACAAAAATGGCCTCAGCCACTACACTCTATGACCAAACCTGCATGATAACTCACAATGGTCCCTTGTGACATCATAGAAGTAACAGTGCAGACCCGGCTGCCAACAATCCACAGAGGTCCTGTTAGTTTAAATGAGTGTGCTAAGTTTTTCCTCACTGAGACCAAATGTTTACTAAGATGCAACTTCAAAGAGAAAGGTTTTGTGCTTTCCCTTTTAGGGACACAGCAGAAGAACAGGACGATGGCAGAAGTGGCCTCTGGTCGGTGGTGGGAGCAGGAGTGTGCTGGTGACATGCATTGCCCTGATCTTCAACCAGCCCCACTTTCCAAGTGTTTTAAAATGGAACAAGTGTTAAACACAAAAACATCTGGGAACATTGTCAAGTAAGTCATAACAAGGGCCTTCCCCACTGTCAGTGTAACAGGGCCAACAGTGGAAACTACAAGGAAAGAACACAGCTTGAACTCAGGAACTTTCTGCTTAGAAAGGCACCCTACAAAATCCTTCAGTGAACGCGTTGTACTTGGATCCAAATGTTTTAACATTTGGTTCTCAAAATTCCTTTTCTCTATTCTCAAGGGATCTCTAGGAAACTCAGATTATTGGTGTCAAACTTACTATCCTTTCAAAGTTACCCTGACGCTTTGTCACTACCATGGCATTTTGTTTTGTGTCCTCACATAGTGAAGCAAGACCTGATCTCAGTTCTTCAACCTTTTTTCTTTTTTTTTTTCCTTTTATTTCCACACATTAACAAACTTAACAGGTACACCGGTCCCCCCTCCCTCCAACCCCTATCCCTCTGTGCCCCCTCCTCCCCTTTCCTCCCATCTCCCAGTTCCCCCCCTCCCATCCCGGAGCATCCTTTAATGTGCATGCCAAGCTCTCCTCTGGGTCCTCCTCTCCGATGAGTGCAAGGACCCAGTGGCATTTCCAGAACCCTTTCCTGTGTTCCCGTTAAGCATAGGAACACTATTGTGCTGTCAATCCCTTGCCTCCCAGGATCCTAGTGCCTTTAGCAAATGCTAGACTTTGTGAGGTCAATAGTGAGTGGACATTGCGTGGGGCATGTAAGGTCCAAATATGACTGCTTCGGCCCTGACTTGTGTGAGTATCTTGCATATCATTGCTCCTCCCATCCTTGTGCTTTTAACAATCTTACCGCCCCCTCTTCCGCAAAATTCCCTGAGTTTCAGGATGGGGAGAAATTAGGCTGCCTAGTTCCCGGTGATTGATATAGAGTCTCTGACGTTCTGCATTATGGTTTTTGTTTTTTTTTCATTTTGCTGCTCCGCAATGCCCTTGGCTCCACCCTGATGGGTATTGGATGTCACCCCCTGGCCAGAGAGAAAAACTGTTAAATTAGAGTCTTGTTATAAGAGTATATTCAAAGGTAGATATAATAAAAGTAGGAAACTGCGGTGAGGGGGGGTCAATCACCCATCTGCGAAATGGTTACTATCTATCTGCCAGACTATATGCCCCCCCTTCTGGTAAGATCATACCCCATCAGTTGTAAATGATCAGGAAGGAAAGTCTGTGAACTTAACCAGATGGCTCATCACTTACTTCCAGTCCTTGATGGTGGCCTATTTTCTCTGCTGTAACATGATCCCCTCTCTCGTTACTGGTGTGGCCCTCCCCCATCCCTCCTGTTCATAATCTTAGTAATTACGTAGTTATACAGAGATTTATCTTTGAGTTCTCTATGTAGGTTTCGTACTAGGAGCCACCTATTAGGGATACATACGGCGCTTAATTTTCTGTGTCTGCGATACTTCACTCAATATAATTGTTTCTAATCCCATCCATTTCCCGGCAATTCCATTAATTCATCATTTTTGATGGCTGAGTAGTACTCCATTGTATAGATGTACCATATTTCCTTATCCACTCGTCAACTGTTGGACGTTTGGGTTGATTCCATGACTTTGCTATTGTAAACAGTGCTGCTATGAACATGGTCGTGCTTGTGCTATCGAGGTGAATTTTTGCTGTTTGGGGGGGTTATTCCCAAAAGTGGAATCGCAGGGTCATATGGCATTTCAATCTTTAATTTCTTTAAGAATCTCCAGACGGCTCGCCAGAGTGGCTGTGAGTCTGTATTCCCACTGACAATGTAGGGAGTTCCCCTCTCTCCACATCCTCTCCAGCATTTGTTGTTGTTTGTATTGTGGATTTTGTCATCCTGACGGGGTGAGATGATATCTCAGGGAAGTTTTGATTTGCATTTCCCTAATGGCTAAGGAATGGAGCATTTTTTAAGATATTTGTTATACATTTTAATTTCATCCCTAGTAAAGTTTCTTTAAGTTCCAGGGCCCATTTTTTAATTGGCCATTTTTCCTTGGTGTTAGTTTTCTAAGTTCTTTGTGCACTCTAGATAATAGAGCTCTATCAGATATGTGGTTAGTGAAGATTTTCTCCCATTCTGTGGGTTGCCTTTGAGCTCGTGTTACAACCCCTTTATCTGAACAGAAGTCTTTAATTTCACCAGATCCCAACTGTTGAGAGTTGGTAGCAGTGACTTGGATGTCTGTTGAGGAACTGTCTTTAACCTTTTTTCTATGGGCCCACATTCTATCATAGTGATGGACCTCATGCCTCAGCACCTCAAAGCCCAACTTGTAACACAAGTATTGCACCAAGACTGGAGATTCAACAAGGGTTTCATGGACTCTCAATCAAACACAATACCACACAAACCAGAGCTGGTTCCCATAAGCTGTAACCTGACTGAGGGGAATCCTTCGACGGAAGGACCAATGACAGGAAGTCAAACAGCATGTAGAAACATCTTCGCTGAAGCCAAGTACAGAACAATTACAAAAGGTTTCATGCTGGAAATGAGATGAAGTGAGAGACAAAAATCTAAATCAGAAGAGGTAGGCAAGCTTCAATAAAAGAGCTTCGGGCATGATAGCAGAAATAATTTCTGAGACAGAACTGGGTGCCTGGAGAAATCAGATCCTTCCCTAGTAATTCATAGGTATTATCTGGTGTATTTCTGGCACTTTGTGTAAAGACTAGAAATGGCAAATTCCTCTCTGACTTCCATGGTGCATATACTGAGAAGCACACACTAAAAGTAAGAATTTGACCCTGGGACCAAATGTGGACAACAGTGTGGTGTGTGTGTGTGTGTGTGTGTGTGTGTGTGTGTAAAATACAGTTCTTAAAGTTGACAATCATGATGCCATGTTAACAGGACCTTTTTGTCCAGCCTGGCCAACTGTGATATCCTTATATGGAGAACATTTACAATTGGCACTTGCCTTAACATTGAGAATTAGTATTTTAATATCTTTCATCAGCTTGAAACACTCTCCAGACAATAGCAAATCTACACGTCAGATCACACATCATTGATAACCTGATGGCCTTTGACCAGCAATGTTTCCTAGTCCATCATTTTCCTACTCAAGAAACACAACATCAATCCTGGATTAGAAACACTGGTTTCCCTACCACTAAGAATCTGGACAGCAATGGATAATCACAGACTGTCTCCTGGATTCTTACCCATAGCTAAACTAGAGTGAGTTATTTGGCTCAAAATAAATATTGGACACATAATTACACACATACTGCACCCCCAGACACACAAATTTCACTGAAGAGATATTCAAATTTATCTCAAATGTTCAAGAGAAATGAGACTCAAGACAGTTGTGTATTTTCAACTTAGCTTCATTAGTGCCTAAACCAAGAAGACACTGCTACCCTTCCTTTGGAAACTTCTGCTGCAAACAAACAGGCTGCATCCCTCCTGTCTCCTCACCTCCCTTGCCTTCCAAAGGTACTCCACATGTGCCATGCCAAACCAAATACTTTTCTTTCCTTGCCCCTTTCTGCTCACAGTTCCTTAGATAGACCCTAGTGCACACTCACATCTCCTGAGCACTTCTGCTTTCCCAGTTCTCTCTGTGTCTGACCCCGTGCTACACACCAACTAGCAGAACCCTTCATTCTCTTCACGTCTGTCACCTGGGACACAACACCTCCCAAGTATCCATCCCCTGGATAATTACACACAAAGGAATCGCAGGACACAGAGGACACAGACACCAAACTTAGCAAACCATTGACACCCAAGGGAGGATCCTGAGAATATCAGCAATCATCACAGGACACCTGCTCCATCACGCTACAGTCACGAGAGCACTCTGCAGAAGCAACAGCACTCCTACACCTGCGCAGCAAAGAAAACCAGACATTCCAGGTCAAGTTGGAAAGGACAATGGATGTCATCATAACTTCTTGCTTTCTGTTTGTATTCTTCTTTTTTTTAATTGATTCATTTACCTGTGAATTTTTACCTGTCAGATATGTTATGCCAAATGGGTTTCTGGTTTAACTTTTATTCCTTTAAGATTCACAATTGTAGCGTAAAATTCTCAAACCAGGTTATTACAAGTCACTCTATACCATTTTCCTGGGTCTTCACTTCCCATAATCCCTTTTTAGACCTACCGCACTCCTTGTATCTACATCGTTATCCCTGAAGTGGTAACAACCTCTAAAATCAGCTGAATCTCAAAGCACACCAAGTCTCCTATCTAGATCCTTAAGTTTCTATCCAGGCTCACAGTTATCCCAGGCTTATACATCCTACTTCTTTGCATATCTAATCTCCTTA
>JALPQD010000908.1:354612-368561 GCA_023101885.1 Typhlomys cinereus | reverse complement strand
GCAGAAGCAGGCCTGCGCTTCTGGTCCTGGTAGGGCGGAGCCTGTGAATCCTGGGCGGAGAACAAGGAGGAGGTGAAGGCGGTCCTTGGTGGTTCCCGAATTCGTCGTGGTTCTACATACACACCGCACACACATACACACTGCACACACACACAATTGAATAAATAAGAAATAATAATAAAAAAATTTTAAAAAAGAATGCTGTACCTGCAAACTAGGAGACGTGTGTTCTCTTAGTCAACAGAAATCACCTTCAGGATAAACATTTTTCAAGAACCTAACCCATTGCTTGAGGGTAAAGGCATTTACAGAACCATTCTCCCAGTATTTCCAAATCTAGCTAATCTATAATGCTTCACCAAATAGCTACAGAGTCTGAGCCTACATCATTGCTATTGTTTTAACAAAAACTGCATTTTTAAAATACACAGAGGAGGTTTGAACTCCTTTTGATTTCAATAAGGAACATTTTTTATTACAATTAATTAATCAGTGCCATATCTATTATATATTTCTGTAAATGTTAAAGGTAAATCTGTTGGGGGGGGGCGCATGCTATACATTCATTTTCCCTTTTGGAGGATACTAGTTTCTGGCTGCTGTCCTATAAGCTGGCCCATATTAGGTCACTATGGTAGAAATTATATTAAGATTGCTCTCTAATTTCCTTGAAATTAGAGTATATATTCTGGTTAACAAGTCTACCTTCTGTGTGTGACTAGACATGAAATTTCTAGTTAGAATTTTTAAAATAAATACTGCATTTATTTTTTCCCCCACTCATACACACATAATAGGTACCCTGGTCCCCTCACTCCCTCCACCCTTCCCTGTACCTCCCTGCTCCCTCCCCTCTTTTCCTCTCTCTTTCCCTCCCTCCCTTTCTCCCAATGCTCCCTGCCCCCATCCCTGGAGCATCCTTTAATGTGTATGTCAAACTTTCCTCCGGGTCCTCCTCTCTGATGAAGTGTAAGGACTTAGTGGCATTTCCTAGAACTCTTTCGTGTGTGCCCCTTAAGTATAGGAACACTACCATGGCTGTTAATCCCTTGCTTCTAAGGATCCTAGTGCCTTTAGTCCATGCTAGACTTTGAGGGGTCAATGATATGTTGGTCATTTCGCAGATCATACAGAGTCCTATTATGACTGCTTCAGCCCAAACTTGTGTGGAGTATCTTGCATATCATTACTCCTCCCATCCTTATGCTCTTACAATCTTACCTCCACCTCTTCTGCAAATTTCCCTGAGCTTCAGGATGGGGAGAGATTAGGCAGGCCTGATTCCAGATGGTTGATATAGAGTCTCTGATGTTCTCAATTATGGTTTGTTGATATTTTTTTCAGTTTTGCTCCTCCTGCAACACCCTTGGCTCCATCCTGCTGTGTATTAGATGTCACCCCCTGGCCAAAGATAAAAAGCTGTTAAAATAAAGTCTTATTATAAGAGTAGATTCAAAGGTAGATGGAATAATATGAAGACCACGGTGTGGGGGGGTCAGTCTCCCATTTACACAATGGTTACCTTCTAACTGCCTGACTGTATGCCCTCCTTTCTGGTGAGATTCTACCCCATCACTTGCAAGTGGCCAGGAAGGAAAATCTGTGAGCTTAACCAGATGTCTCATTACTTACTTGCAGATCATGATGGTCCCCTATTATCTCTGCTGTAGCATGATCCCCTCTCTCCTTGTTTCTGGCGGGGCCCTTCTTCCCCTTCTCTCCTGTTTATAATCTTTGCAATTACTGTAGGTATTACAGAGATTTATCTTTGAGTGTGTCTCTAAGTGGGTTTGGTACTAGGATCCACCTATTAGGGAGTGCATGCGGCACTTAATTTTCTGTGTCTGGGATTACTTCACTCAATATAATTGTTTCTAATTCATCCATTTCCTAGAAAATATTATTAATTCATCATTTTTGATGCCTGACTACTATTCCATTGCATAAATGTACTACATTTTCCTCATCCACTCATCAACCATTGGACATTTGGGTTGATTCCATGACTTTTGCTATTGTAACAGTGCTGTCTATGAACATGGTTGTGCTTGTGCTATCAAGGTGAATTTTGCTGTATGGGGAGTTCTTCCCAAAAGTGGACTAGCAGAGTCACATGACATTTCAATCTTTAACTTCTTTAAGTATCACCAGATGGCTCGCCAGAGTGGTTGTATGAGTCTGCATTCCCACCAGCAATGTCGGAGAGTTTCTCTTCTCTGCACCTCCTCTCCCGCATTTAGGTGTTGCTTTATTGTGGATTTTTGCCATCCTGACCCTGGGTGAGATGATATCTCAGGGAAGTTTTGATTTGCATTTCCCTGATGGCTAAGAATGTGTAGCATTTTTGAAGATATTTGTTAGACATTTTCAATTTCATCCCGGAAAAGTTTCTTTTAAGTTCAAGGTTCACTTTTTTTTCTTTAACATGTTTATTATTTTTTCTGCTCATACAAACTATAGGTTACACCGGTTCCCTCCCTCCCTCCTCCTCCCCCCGACCGCCCTGCTCCCCTCCCTGACACCTCTCTCCCTATCCCCTAGTACCCCCCAATCCCCGGAGAATCCTTTAATGTGTATGCCAGACTCTCCTCTGGGTCCTCCTGTCCAATGATGTACAAGCACCCAGTGGCATTTCCCTGAACCCTTTCCTATGTTCCCCTTAAGCATAGGAACACTACTGTGGCTGTCAATTCCTTGCCTCCAAGGATCTTGGTGCCTTAGCAAATGCTAGACTTTGTGGGGTCAATAGCATGTGGGACATTGCACAGGGCATGCAAAGTCCAATTATGATTGCTTCGGTCCTAACTTGTGTGGAGTATCTTGCATATCATTGCTCCTCCCATCTTTGTGCTCTTACAATCTTACCGCCCCCTCTTCTGAAATTTCCCTGAGCTTCAGGATGGGAGAGATTAGGCTGGCCTAGTTCTAGGTGGTTGATATAGGGTCTCTGAAGTTCTGGATTATGTTCATTGATTTTCTTTTGCAGGTTTGCTGCTCCCCTGCAATGCCCTTCACTCCATCCTGATGGGTACTGGATGTATCCCCTGGCCAGAGATAAAAGCTGTTAAAGTAGAGTCTTGTTATAAGAGAATATCAAAGGTAGATGTAATAAAAGTAGGAAACCACAGTGAGGGAGGGGTCAATCACCAATTTGCAAAATGGTTATTTTTTATCTGCCAGACTATATGCCCTCCCCTTCTGGTGAGATCATACCCCCTCAGTTGTAAACGATCAGGAACGAATGTCTGTGAACTTAACCAGATGTCTTACTTGCAGCCCTTGATGGAGGCCTATTTTCTCTGCTGTAACATGGTCCCCTCTCTCCTTGTTTCTGGTGTGGCCTTCCTACCCCACCCCTCCTGTTCATAATTCTTGCAATTACTGTAGATATTACAGAGATTTATCTTTGAGTGTCTCTAGGTGGGCTGGGTAGGTTTGTTACTAGGAGCCACCAATTAGGGAGTACATATGGCACTTAATTTTCTGAGTCTGGGATACTTCACTTAATATAATTGTTTCTAATGACATCCATTTCCCGGCAAAGTCCAGTAATTCATCATTTTTGATGGCTGAGTAGTACTCCATTGTATAGATGTACCACAATTTCCTATCCACTCGTCAACTGTTGGACTTTTGGGTTGATTCCATGACTTTGTTATTGTAAACAGTGCTGCTATGAACATGGTCGTGCTTGTGCTATCGAGGTGAACCGCTGCTGCATGGGGGGTTATTCCCAAAAGTGGGATAGCAGGGTCATATGGCATTTCAATCTTTAATTTCTTTAAGAATCTCCAGACGGCTCACCAGTGTGGCTGTATCAGCCTTCATTCCCACCAGCAATGTAGGAGAATTCCCCTCTCTATAAATCCTCTCCAGCATTTGTGTTGTTTGTATTGTGGATTTTTGCCATCCTGGCCAGGATGAGGTGATATCTCAGGGAAATTTTGATTTGCATTTCCCTGATGGCTAAGGAAGTGGAACAATTTTTAAGATATTTGTTGGACATTTTAATTTCATCCCTGATAAAGTTTCTTTTAAGCTCCAGAGCCCATTTTTTAATTGGGCCATTAGTTTCCTTGTTGTTTAGTTTTCTAAGTTCTTTGTGCACTCTGGATAATAGACCTCTATCAGATATGTGGTTAGTGAAGTTTTTTTTTCCCATTCTGTGGGTTGCCTTTGAGCTCGTGTGACAATCTCTTTATCTGACAGAAGCTCTTTAATTTCACCAAATCCCAACTGTTGAGAATTGGTAGCAGTGACTGTGCCATTGGATGTCTGTTTAGGAACTGTTGGCCTAGCCTGATCAGCTCGAGGGAGTTCCCTACCCCTTTAAAACTATGGTTTTTATAGTCTCTGGCCTTATATCAAGGTCCTTAATCCATTTGGAATTAATTCTTGTACATGGTGACAAGTACGGGTCCAGTTTTAATCTTCTGCCTGTGGACATCCAGTTTTACCAGCACCATTTGTTGAAGATACTGTTCTTTTCATTGGATTTTAGGGCCCATTTGTCAAAGATGAAATGGCTGTAATTTTGTGGGCTTATATCTGGGTCTTCAACCCTTATCCATTGATCTGTGTGTCTATTTTGGAGCCAGTTCCAGGCTGTTTTATAACTCTGGAATTGTAGTATAGACTAAGGTTTGGTATGGTGATATCTCCAGCCATGTTTTTGTTACTCAGGATTGTCTTTGCTATCCTGGGTCTTTTGTGCCTCCATATGAATTTTGAGATTGTTTGGTCAACTTCTTTGAAGAATTGCTTTGGGATTTTAATTGGTATAGCATTGAATTTGTATATTGCCTTTGGTAGGATGGTCATTTTTACGATGTTGATTCTGCCAATCCAGTAACATGGGAGGTCTTTCCACCTTCTGGTGTCTTCTGCAATTTCTTTCTTTAGGGTTTATAGTTTTCATTGTAAAGGTCTTTTACCTCTTTGTTTAGGTTTATACCAAGGTATTTCATTGTTTTAGGGGCTATAGTAAATGGGATTGATTCTCTCAGGGCTTTTTCATTTCTTTCATTCTGGGCAAATAGGAAGGTCATTGATTTTTGTACATTTATTTTGTATCCTGCCACCTTGCTTCATTTCTATATTAGTTCCAGGAGCTTCCTGGTGGAGTTTTTTGGGATCACTCAGGTATAAGATCATGCCATTTGCAAATAGAGATAACTTGACTTCTTCCTTGCCAATTTGAATCCCTTTTATGTCGCTTTCTTGTCTTATGGCTTCAGCTAAGACTTCAAGTACAATATTGAAAAGAAGTAGTGACAGTGGACAGCCTTGTCTAGTTCCTGATCGAAGTGGGAATGCTTCAAGTTTTCCCAATTGAGTATAATCCTTGCTGTGGGCTTATTGTATACAGCTTTTATTATATTGATAAAGGTTCCTTCCATTCCTACCTGCTCTAGGGTTTGATCGTAAAGGAATGTTGGATCTTGTCAAAACCTTTTTCTGCATCTATCGAGAGTATCATGTGGTCTTGGATTTTGGACTGGTTTATATGGTGAGTTACATTTATTGATTTGTGTATGTTGAACCAACTTTGTGTGCTTGGGATAAAGCCTACTTGATCCCATGAATCATCTTTTTGATATGTTTTTGAATCGAATTTGCTAAGACTTTGCTGAGAATCTTTGCATCTGTGTTCATCAAAGAGATTGGCCTATATTTTTCTTTTTTAAGAGTATCTTATTAGGTTTTGGGATTAAGATGATATTAACTTTGTAGAAAGTATGTGGTAGTGTTCCTTCACTTGCTATTTGATGGAACACTTTAAGGAGTATTGGTGTTATTAGCTCCTTAAATGTCTGTTAGAACTCTGTGCTAAATCAATCTGATCCAGTATATTTTTCGGTGGTAAGATTATAGATTACTTCATTGATTTCCTTATATGTTATAAGACTATTTAAATAAGTCACTACTTTCTGATTCAATTTCGGTAAGTTGTGTTTACTTAGGAATTCATCCATTTCTTTTGTGTTCTCAAATTTCACAGAGTATAAGTTTTGAATTGTGACATTATAATTCTCTCGATTTCTGGGTATCTGTGGTCATAACTCCATTTTCATTTCTAATTTTGTTATTTGTGTTTTTTCTCTCTTGCTTTTGGTTAATTTAGCTAGGGGTGTATCAGTCTTATTGATTTTTTCAAAGAACCAGCTTTTTGACTGGTTGATTCTCTGTATCATTTTCCTAATCTCAATTTCAGATATTTCTCCACTTATTTTGGTAATCTCCTCTCTTCTACTGCTTCTGGTATCAGATTGCTCTAGTGTCTCTAAAGCTTTACGCTGCATTGTTAAGTTATTTATTTCTGATGTTTCAATTTTTTTTTGATGTAGGCATTAAGAACTATGAACTTACCTCTTGGGACAGCGTTCATTTTGTCCCAGAGATTTTGGTAAGTTGTATTTTCATTATCGTTCACTTTCAGGAAATCTTGAATTTCCATTTTAATTTCTTCCTGGATCCAATTCTCATTCAGCATCATACTGTTAAGTTTCCAGGAGTTAGTATATTTTCTGTTGTTTATTGTGTTGTGGATGTCTAGCTTTAGACCATGCTGGTCTGACAGGGTATAGGCTAGAATTTCAGCTTTCCTTTTTTTTGTTAAACAGAATAACTTTTTTTTTAATTTATTTATTCAATTGTGCATTGTGGGCGTGTATGTGTGTGTGTGTGTGTGTGTGTGTGTGTGTGTAGAACCACAGACAATTTTGGGACCAAGCCTCTGCCTCCTCCTTGTTTTTACTCTGCCCCAGGATTCACAGGCTCCACACTACCAGGACCAGAAACGCAGGCCACCCCCGCTTCAGCCAGGTGTCTATATGTGGGGTCTAGAATCCGAACTTAGGACCTTCTGCCTGCAAGGCAGAGGCTTAATCCCTGAGCCACCTCTCCAGCCAACTCAACTTTCCTATATATATGGAGATTCGCTTTGTGGCCCAATATGTTATCTATTTTGGAGAACATTCCATGTGTGCTGAGCAAAATGTGTATTCTTTGGTGCATGGATGAAAACTTTGATAGAGATCTGTAAGGTCCATTTCTTTAAGGGTTTGATTAAGTTCCAAAGTGTCTATGTTAAGTTTTTTGACCTGTTGATCTATCCCATGTTGAGAGGGAGGTGTTGAAATCCCCAAGAATATCGTTTGGGGGTTGGTTCTTGCTTAGATGCTTTAGGGTTTGCTTAATGAATGTGGAGGGGCACATATATGTTCAGTTTTGTGAAGTCTTCTGGTGAATTGTACCTGTGACTAAAATGTAGTATCCTTCTGTGTCTCTCATGATTTTTTTTGGTTTGAAGTCCACTTTGTCTAACAGCATAATGGCTTACCCCTGCCTGTTTCCTGGCTCTATTAGCTTGAAGAATTTTGGACCAGACTTCTATTTTTAGGATGGGCCTATCTTTATGGTGAGATGCTTTTACTGTTTTCATTGAGAAGTCATTTGTTTATTTTAATTGGTTTTACCTTTAAAAGTGACTTGTTTTTTTTTTTTCCCTTCAGGCTCTCAGCACCTCTTTATCCTTAAATGTTTTGACTGTTATTGTGATGAATTTCTATTTTGGTCATATTTGTTGGTGTGCGGAATGTCTCTTGTATTTGGATGGGCCTCTCATTCTTTAGATGAGGGAAGTTTTCATTTATAATAATTTGAAAAATTTCCTCAGGTGTGGTATTTTGGGATTCTTACTCTGGTATTCCATGAATGTGCATGTTAGGCTTCTTCAGGGTGTCCACAACTCTTCAATATTCCTCTCAAGTATCTTTTTGGCTTTAACAACCTCTTCCATTGATCTGGTTAATTCTACCACTTTGTGTTCAAGATCTGATCTCTTTTCTGCTTCGCTAGTTCTGCTGATAAGACTCTCTGTTAAGTTCTGGGTTGATGATAACTTGTCTTTTAGTTCAATTTTAAACTTTGCCTGAGACTGTTTTAACTGCTCTATGCCTATTTTTGTTTCTTGAACTGTTTTTCTCAACTCCTTCAAGTGCCTGTTGTGTTCCTGTTCAAAGTGATTGATACGGTTGTTTAACTCCTCCTGGGTTTCCTCTTTCATATTATTGATCATGGTAATGATCATTCTTTAAAAGTTGTTCTCTTGGACTTGGCTTTCTTAGTTATTTTCTGTAAATTTGTTCTGGTTGGAATCTATCGTTAATGGGTTAATTCTTTTGGTGGGAGATTTGTCTTCTTGGGTTTTGTTTCTCATGGATCTGCACTTCGACTTGGGCATTGTTTTGTCTCTTAAGACTTTTCAGTTTCTGTGTGCTTTTTAGTGAACTGATTTAGTTGGTATTACTCCTCTTGGGCAGTTATTACTAGTGTTTGCCTTGGAGTTGGGTAGGTTTGTCTGTTGTTATTTTTATTTCCTAGATGAGACTATTAGACTGTTAGTACATCAATTGAGTCAGGTTTAGTAGACAGGGTGTGAATATTAGTATGTTAGTTTGCTTTTATGATTTAGTACTTTGTGATATATGAGGGTGAGTGGTATAATCCCTGAAGTTGTATATGTTTTGGGGGTGGCTATATGTAAAGTTAATCTACAGTGATTAATAATTGAAAGGAGCAGGATGGTAAAAAGAAGGGGTTTACTTATCTTTGGGCTTTAAGTGAAGAATCTCTCCCATTTGGTAGTATGATTTTAGAGGCCTTTGTCCCCTTGAGCTTTGCTTGAGTTTCCTTTGGACTCTGTTGAATTCTAAGAAGTGTGTCCTCCCTGGGAAGGAGGCCTGGGAGCAAGGGTCCTGGGAAAGAGGACTTGGGAGCAAGGGCTGGGCTGGGAATGAGGACTGAGAGCAAGGGTCCTATCCAGGAAGGGACAGAGGGGCAAAGATTCTCTTTTGTTGCTTTGAAATAATTACATATTCCTAGACTGCTTAAAAGAACAAGGAAAGTCTCCCCTATTTTTCAATAGCTTCCAACAGAGCTCACCCACTTCACATTTGCGTACATCAAAACAATATATCAAATTATATAATTCATAGAGCTGGCACTTAACCATTGTTCAATATGTATCTTCTTCAAAACAGCTCATCTATTTGGTAGTTTTGATTTTGGGAGCCATTTTGAAGAGGGGTGCTGCCACATCACATTCAAAAAGCAGAGAGCGAGAGGAGGGGGGTGGGGGGGGGGGGGGGGGGGGGGGGGGGGAGGCGGAGGGTGGGGGGGGGAAGGGGGGGGGGGGGGGGGGGGGGGGGGCATTCAAAAAGGGGGGAGAGAGAGGAGAGAGAGAGAAAGAAGGAGGGGAGGGTAGAGAGAGACAGAGAACAAGAAGTGGGCCAGGCTGTCAAGCCTCAAAGCCCACCCCCAGTGATGGACGTCCTTTGGCAAGGCTCCACCTCCTAAAGGTTCTACAATGCAATAAACACGCCTGCGTGTCACAGGGGCACTAGAATCCGAACTGAGGGCCTCTCCTGAACGCTGACTCCTATCTCTTGCCCCTACCTGCTGAATTTTAGTCTGCTGATTCTCTCATGCTGAGATAGAGAATAATGATAGTGACATAATGATCTTCTTAGATGGTTTGCTATGGTGGAAAATTTGCCTATTTCTTCCTCAATTCTGCCAATTTTCCTTTACATATTTTGAGATGACGTGGTACACATTTCAATTTTCATATTTTCCTAGCTAACTGAAATTTTCTCATTAAAGTGCACCTGTCGTGAAGAGTAGAGCTTTCAGCCTTAATGTCTAATTTGATGGACAAGGATGTTGGATGGATGGTGGCTTTGAGATGTATAGCACATTTTCTGTCATACTATTCTCAGTCACTGAATGTAGACCCCGTGCATTGAGATGTTTTGTATAAGCACTTGGGCATTGCATTTAGTCCCTCTCACATCTTTTCATTAAGCCATATGATGTTCATATCCCTGTTTTTAATCTACCGTCTTACTGGGCGATGTATCAATTGCCCTGTCTATGTTATGTTCCTTTTTACCATCTGTTTTTCTCTTTTCTGGACTAATTGCATCTCATTCTCTGATCACCCCTCTATTCATTGAGAGCAGCACTGTCATTGATTGTTCCTTCCGTGGTTAACCTAGAGATGAAAGCGGGCGCTCCTAACTGTCAGCATCTAGAGCTACTCTCTTCTCTTCTCTGTCGGAAAATACAAGAACTTTAGAACACTGTAATTCGGCTTGTCCTGTTTCAAGATTCTTTTGTTTATTTACTTCATGTTTCTGTAGCAGACAAAATGTGCTTGGAAATAACTACTAATGCAGATCAGAGATTTTTTTATTTTTAACGTGGTCTATTGTTCCTTGCAGTAAATTGAGGGGTGTGAGAAAGAGATTCACTACTTGTCCCTGGTTCCTTTCCCTTTCTGTGGCACCAAATCTCTTGAGGAACTTGCTATTTCTTCTTAGCTGTTCATGGTAGAAGGGCCATATTTCCATTCCAACACTGATGATCTAGATGAGTTTTGTAAGAAACTCTGGGGGTTGTTCTGGTAGACTGTGTTTAAAAAAAAAAAAAAAAACTGAAAACAATCGCTTCTCTCATCTGAACGCATGTCCCCTTGCTTGCATTGCATTATTTTGCAATTTCTTCCATCAAGATCTGGATTCTATTTTCCTACTTGGCTGGTCTTGTGACTTACTTCGACAAACAAAGTGTGACAAGAGTCAGGTACCATGTCCAACCCAAGGCCTCAGGAGACCTTGAGCATTCAGCTTCTTTCTCTTGAGAGATAACAAATGCTAATCCAGCTGGCTTGTCAGGGAACAGTGATTACGGTGTGACAGGAGACCCTCCTCTGTCAGCCACCCCCAGTCAGCCCATAACCAACCATACAAACTAGTAAACCCACCAACCCCAGAACCTCCCAGAAAGTTCCCCCAAACTAAAAATGTGCACAGTTATGGACTAAGCGCATGATATCATTTAAAGCTATTCCATTTGGGATTATTTGTTATGCAGCTAAGGCTAGCTAATACAACATCACTCAAACTCCAAGAAAGGAAAAAGGGAAAATTTGATGGGCTTCAGGCTTTGATTTGATAGGGTTCAGGAATCTGTGACGGTTGTCACAAGAATGCTAAGATTGCTCTCTGAGCTGTTAGTGAATCTTATTCTTAACCAGAAGTAACAAAATATCAATGGGAGAAAGTCAACCAGCCAGAGCAGTATTCTTTGTGTGTGTGTGTGTGTGTGTGTGAGGAGGAGAGGAGAGAGAGAGAGAGAGGTACTGTGTGTGACTGTGGAGGCCCAAGGGTGACTTCAGGAATCCCCCTGGCTTGCTTTGACCTCCTTTTTTGCTTTGTTTTGGGTTTCCAGGTTCTGCCTTCCAGAGTCAAGAGTGGAGGCCGCTGCTACTTCTGGCTGGCGTTTTGCTTGGGATGGAGGATCCTCACTCAGGCCTTCCTGCTTGAGAGGGAGGTCTTAACCCTGAGCCATCTCTCCACTCCAGAGAACCGCTCTTACAGTGTATGTCTCAGGACGATCAGGGGTGTATAAATACTCTATGCAATCTTCCAGAACACAGGTCTCCGGAAGTTACGAGATAAATCTGAACCAAGGAGCCAGAAGCCCATTCCATAGGGGGTGGGCATCTGCTGTGACCCCCCCCAACAGCGAGCAAAAGAGGAGAGAGTCTTAGAAGATGACTTCATAAGAAATGGCCAGTGCTGATATGGGCCTTTGGGCCAATCTTACATATCATTATTACATAATGTATATCAATATTACATATCACTATTATTAGAAATTGTCTAGTAGAAAATAATAATTTATTATTTTAGCAAGGTTAGATGAACTTACTTAGCATTAATTGCTGAGCTGATACCTAGGGAGTGCGTGCACGCGTGCACACACACCACACACACGCACACGCACACGCACACATACACATGTACACGCACCACACATACGCAGACACACATATCAATATATAAATATAAAACACACATATAAAATACACTTTAAAAAAAAGAAGCAGGCTGGAGAAATGGCTCAGGGGGTTAAAACTCTGCCTCACAAGCAGAAGTTCCTGAATTCGGATCCTAGGTCCTATGTAAAAAAATAGCGATGGCCTGCACTTCTGGCCCTGGTGGACAGAGTCTGGGAAATCTCAGAGTGAAACCAAAAAAAGAGATAGAAGCAATCCAGGATAATTTCTGAAGTCATCTTTGGGCCTCCACAGTCACACATACTGCCCTCTGACACACACACACACACACACACACACACACACACACACACAAATAAGCAAAGTTTAAAAAAATATAAAATAAAAAAAAAAAAAAAGAGAGCGGAGACACCATCATCTTTGAGGTCATACCCATGACCAAAGTACCTTCTAGCAATCCACCAATGATCAACAAAGATTGGTGACCAAGACTTTATATGTGGGGCCTTCGGTGGTGTATGTGTGTGTATTTGTGTGTTCAACACCACAATGACAACAGATACTACTGAAAGTGTGAAGGGCCCCACAGGAGCTCAGCGAAGAGTGGGATCAATAATGCTTCCTCAAGGCACCAGCTATCTTCAGGGATTGAGGTAAGGGTCCCACAAGAGCAGTGGGAAGTAGAAGCCATTAAACCTGGGGACCTCAGCCCAGGCATGAATCAGACTCCCTGAATCAGGTCTTCCATGAGGAGGTACTGTGCAGGCAGATTCCAAGCTGAAAGGGGAGGAAGACTCCATGTCTTGGTCTTTCTTACTGGAAAAAACCCAGGCATTGAAGTCCATGGTTCACAGTTACTCTTCCATTGCTTTGAGAATATACTCTGATTCCAGCAGCTCAAGGGAGAAAGAGTTTATTATTTTGGCTGACAATTCCAGAGGGGAGAGAGGCCATCATGGGGACCCATTGCAGAAGGCTGGTTCCCATCACCCAAACCTTTGGGGGGCAGAAAGAGCTACAGGAAGGGGAAACAGACTGCATATCTGACCCCCCCCACACACACACCTTGTGCTTCACCGACCAAAGCTCTTCCACCTAAAGGTCCCATTACGTTCCCAAGCAGTGCCATTAGCCGAGGACCAATATTCAAACCCAGAACCCTATGGAGGATGCTTTAATTCGAGTCATTAAAATAGTCTCTGGAACCTTCCTTCCTGCTCTAAAATTCTTAGGCAAAGTACCATAGTATTGAAATCACTGGGTAGAGCTTCATGGTATATTGTCAGTCCTATCCTTACTGTGGGAACATGGCGTCCTCGTGTGGGAATCCAGTCACTAATTATAACATTAAACCTGCAGAAAACTATGATTTATTTACTACAGTATCTTTGACAGGAGTTCTCTGGAGGGCTCTGTGTAAATAAAACAGATTTTATGCATTAGTAATCGTATGGCAGAAATGTGGCCACTATGCTAGAAGGATCTGAATTTTTTCATAGGTATAGTTAGAAAGCAAGAACTAAAAGCTCTAAGAAGCGATGCTTTAAAATTGCAGAAAAAATGAGGTTACAAAATATAAAGCCGGTATCTTAAAATTTTGTTTTCATTCGTGTATATGTGTATGGGGCACGTGCATGTATAATGTGTGTGCGTGTGTGTGCGTGCCTTTGGCGATTCAAGATGATATCAGGAATCATCCTCAAGCATTCTTCCACCATACTGTTGTGAGCTGCCTGGGTTTCTAGTTGAACCCAGAGCACGCCTTAGGGCTAGTATGGCTAGCCAGCTTGCTCTGGGATTCCCAGGCTCTGCCTTCTAGGGCTATGATTATAGGCGGGCCACCGCACCTTTAATCCCTGCACCACTTCCCGCTGTTATCTTAAGGCTAAATATAAGTTATGTTATGGGAAGAGGAATGAAAGAAGTGTATTTTTTTGACACATGTCTGATGAGTTATGCCAAAAAGAAGGAAGTCTCGGGAAGTGCCAGCATCTTTGGTTTCCCTGAATAAAAGTAAGATCAAAAAGATGTGAAACTTTGCAGTCAGTCTAAGAGACAAGGCCTACTTATATCCAAGTCATGT